>CM031241.1:502189403-502499096 GCA_018340775.1 Taxus wallichiana var. yunnanensis
CCATCTACGACATCTCACAATACCAATCCACATCCAAACAATACAATCCTTTGACAAAATTTTTTTTTCTTCCAAAACACATAATTTACCCATTCAATGTACATCCTCACCTAAATTCCAATCCAAACAATCCAATCCTCCAACCAAATTTGATTTATCTAATTCACCCATCCAATCTATATCAAGATTACAAAACCAAGCCAAAACGTCATAAGAGTTATCTTCCTCATAATACTTCAATTGGGTCCTACGTAGAAATTTTTCGACATTTAGTTCAAATATTTGCCATCACACTTCTTCCCATTAAATATTTCAATCCCTATGGTCCAAATCCATCATGGTTCAATCCTAATTGTAGTTGCACTTATCATCGTACCGTGGGCCATGACATTGAACATTGTAAGGCCTTTTATACAATCGTCCACAACCTTATTGTGAAATATGATTTCCTCATTCAGGAGAAATATCCTTCTCCATCTACATTTAATCCAATTTTTATCCCTTTTGTTGGGTTTCCCATGATTCCTTCATCCACATCATCCCTAAACATCCCTCTTACACATGAAATTCCTCTTAAGGAAGGTCCTTCATTGTTCATCAATAATACTTATCTCTCCAAGAACACTTGTGGTCTCTGACCATTTATCCCATCCAAATCTAAAATAATCTCACCTAAACTCTTTTGACATCATTTAAATCCTCCACATTTAATTCATTAGGCAATCAACCTTCCCTCGCCCTTTAGCATATCATTTGTATAACTCCCTTGACACTAGAGGACTTCTTTCCTTGACATTATTTTATTTGCCTCATCAAAATTCATCCAATCTCAACTAATTATGTCCAAATATTCATCTCATTCTAAGTCCACCATTGTGGCCATGTTTTTCCTTTCCGTGAGGGACCATTTTTGTTATTCGCTTGCCAAATTCCACCATTGTGGCCATATTTCTGTCTCTTTTGGGGCACCATCTATTTTATTAAGTCCACCTTTGTGGCCATTTTTGTCCTTCCATTGAGGGACCATATTTCCATTTTCATTAAATTCCACCATCGTGGTCATATTTGTGTCTCTCTTGGGTAACCATTTATTTTCATCAAAATCCACCGTTGTGGTCATATTTTTGCTTCCTTAAGAACATAGTTTCATTTCTCACTTGTCTGTCATATTTAATCCTTTACAACCTCTCATCTTGTCACAACTTTAATGTCTTCTCTCCTTATTGGTAAACAAGAGATAGAACCTCTTAATGCATTGTACTTAACCCGCTCATTGTTAGAATATCTATCAATGAGCACTTAGTCATATCTTTAGATCATTCATCCATCATTAGCCCCTTATAATTTTCATTGTAATGAGTTAGAAGTATGTGGTCTATCATCACTTGCCAGTCCACGACCTTAAATATGGGCACCACAGCCCTATCCATAGCATTTTCCTTATGGATAATTTCTCCCATCTAGTGAGAACTCCACGATCATTACATCTGTCACCCTCTCATTCTCATATTTTAGTCATGTAAAGGGTCCAGGGGTGTCTCTTGTACATTCATTATTCCCTCCTAAGTAGACTACGTAGATATCCCCATTGCTCCCCCATGTAAAACTAAAATTCATGTATGCAAAAAGTAAAAACAAAGTTATCAAAGAAACAAAATGATCCCTCGAAGGACAATTGTTTAAAAAGGAAAATAAAAGAAAAGCATACAAGTCAAAATCAAAGAAAATAATAAGAAATAGACTGATCCCTTGAAGTATGGCTATCACACATATTATATTGCCATCCATATTATGTATAAAGTAGACCATACCCTTGAAGGATGACTACTCTATTATGGCATTTGGAAGGTCTCCTGCATTGATCAACCTTCCTTTCATCAAAGATTCCCGAAAGCTTCCCTCATTGATTAGCTTTCCTCTATTATGTTCTTCCCCTTTCCCAGAGTGGGGCATAGTTATAGAACAACCACTTATGGAGATCTTTCTTACCGCTGCATAAGTTACATCTCCAATCCCTTTGTCATGTCAACATTAGCTTTATGAGCATATTTCATGCATATTTCCCTCATGATCTTTTGCTTTGTAAATAACTATCGCTTTTTATGTGTTAACACCTGCTATTGGCTACAGGTGTAATGGTTTGAGTGGTAGCCTTTCTTTTTTATCTCCAATCTAGTCCAAAGCATGGTTTCCCTATATTTCCTTGTTACGACTATGTTTCATTCATCTCACCAAGATCATATTTTATCAAAATCACATCGAATCTCACACTATGAATTCTATATCTATCCATAATATCCATGAACGCTCTCAAATACACTCTTCATTTGCAAATCCTACTTGAGAATCATTCTCAAGGAGAGTTCGTTCTCTTAACTTCTTATCCCCCATCATCCTTTTCACCTTTTTGTCCCCTTTCACCACTTTGTGTGTCTTCCTTTCATTTCCTCTCATATTTTTGCTTTGCCTCTACCACATCATATTCGTATCATCACTCCCACCATGTGGGCATCCCAATTAAGGATTGCCCTTACATTCTCCATCTACACTACATATATCCCTCAATTGTTAGGAATAATCCTATTAGTGCTCATAGGGGTTTGCATAATATATATGTGAGAATATATTATAATGTGGTTGACACTAGAATATCATCTTTATAACTCCTTGACACTAGAGGACTTATTTCCTTGACATTATTTTATTTGCCTCATCAAAATTCATCCAATCTCAACTAATTATGTCCAAATCTTCATCTCATTCTAAGTCCACCATTTTGGCCATGTTTGTCCTTCCGTGAGCGACCATTTTTGTTATTTGCTTACAAAATTCCACCATTGTGGCCATATTTGTGTCTCTTTTGGGCACCATCTATTTTATTAAGTCCACTTTTGTGGCCATTTTTTTCCTTCCATTGAGGGACCAAATTTCCATTTTCATTAAAGTCCACCATCATGGCCATATTTGTGTCTCTCTTGGGGAACCATTTATTTTCATCAAAATCCACCGTTGTGGTCATATTTTTGCTTCCTTAAGAACATAGTTTTATTTATCACTTGTCTGTCATATTTAATCCTTTTCGCAAGCTCTCATCTTGTCACAACTTTAATGTCTTCTCTCCTTATTGGTAAACCGGAGATAGAACCTCTTAATCATTGTACTTGAACTGCCTATCATTGTTAGCATATCTATCAATGAGCACTTAGTCATATCTTTAGATCATTCCTCCATCATTAGCCCCTTCCATCTTTCATTGTAATGATTTGGAAGTATGTGGTCTACCGTCATTTCTAGTCACAACCTTAAATATGGGCACCATGGCCCTCCATAGCATTTTGATTATGGATAATTTCTCCCATCTGGTGAGAACTCCATGATCATTACATCTGTCACCCTCTCATTCTCATATTTTAGTCATGTAAAGGGTCAAGGGGTGTCTCTTGTATTTTCATTATTCCCTCCTAAGTAGACTACTTAGCTATCCCCAACTCCCCCATGTAAAACTAAATTTCATGTATGCAAAAAGTAAAAACAAAGTTATCAAAGAAACAAAATGATCCTCGAAGGATAAATTGTTTAAAAGGAAAATAAAAGAAAAGTATACAAGTCAAAATCAAAGAAAAATAATAAGAACTATACGTCTCCACCATTGATGAATACAAAGAATGGACGTCTCCACCATTTTTCATGGCTAAAATTCAACATTGAGCAAAGTCTTTGCGAAGGAGCGGTGAATGAAATCACAAAGAATTAAGAAACTGCAGATGACCTTTTGAGTTCGGGCATGAAGAACAACTCCAAATTCAAGTAAAACTCAGTCATGGACAGATTTTAGGTCGAGGTAATGAAATCAACTTTTTTTAGTAGCATTGTAGAGGTATTGAAAGCACCTTTCCAACATATATTTTGGTTTATAAAACGGAGCTCGGTTGTGGAATTATCAAGAAATCATTCTCGTCACTTCAATGAAGTCGTGATTTTTTGCACCATTTGTGTTTGGCTTTTTTTTAATTTTTTTGTCAAAGACTATAGTTTGAAAACTTTAATTTTACTATAGTTTTTGTTTAATATTTACATTTTAAGGGCAATTATTATGTTTTTAGCCAAATTAATATTTTTCCGAAACACTTCTTTTTTGGGCCTTTGACATTTTTAAATCCTCATTTCCTCCCAGTTCTAACGAGTCGTCACATGATAAATTTTCTTTTCATCCGGAACAATTTTTTAATCGTTGATCCAATTTTAACTCAAATTAGGCCTTTTCTAACAGAAATTAAAACCTCAATAACTTTTTCTTGGTACCTCGAAATCGAGTGCCGTTTTTGGAAAAAGTGTTTATTTTTTTATGCTCTTTGCATTGATTTAAATTTTGTTGAAAAATAAGATGTTTGAAAAAATACATTACGGACGCATTTTCGGTGTTACCCGACGTCCGGAAAAATAAAGTGTTTCACATTGCAGGGAGGGAAGATATAATAAACAATATGGAAATAATTGAGCTTCATATCCAAATCAGGTTGAGTTAGCAGCATGTTATCGGAGGATGGAGGCAATGAAGGAAGGAGGACAACTAGCATCCTCTCGTCAATCATCAACGACGGGGCCACACAATATATTTGGTGACAAGTGTGTGTTTTTTTATTGGCATTTTAAGTGTGTTAATTCATTTCGGTGTTCATGTTTTATAGTTTTGTAGAATAATGGAAATTTCACATTATGGCGGGAATAGAACAAAATATTTCATTTCCATTATGTGTGAAATATATTCCAAGTATGAGCTATTTCCTATATACTTCCCGATGTACAAGCATAGTGGCGAATGTATAAAGCACGAGTAATTCAAATCATGGATCTTAAAATTTTTGTGGGAGATCCAAAAAACCACACGAGGTGGACAGGTTGATGGGTTCCTGTTCATGTCAAGGTTTGTAGTAAACATGTTTAAAACCATGGAAGGAGAGAGCCTTTCTTTTGGATCAAGGTCACGAGTCACATAGATGGACATGCCACGGGGTAAGCATACTACGAGAGAAGTGTGTGAACATTTTTTTCTAGCATGTTCACACTAAGGGGGAATGTTAGGAATAATCCTATTAGTGCTCATAGTGGTTTGCATAATTTATATGTGAGAATATATTATAATGTGGTTGAGTAAATTTTTAGTAGAGTTATAACAATTTATGTAATTAGTGAGTGGTTGAGAGAATACAGTATGCATTGTTAGAGTTGTTATGCATATCAAAAGCATATATATATATATATATATATATATATATATATATATATATATATATATACATATACATATATAATATAATATATATTATTATATATATGCATATATATATATATAAATATAGTTAAATACCATTATCATCCATTGAATGATATTATATATCCTTTTAGTTAAACCTTGTTATCATATCATATCATCTAATTTCATCTCTTGTTCCATTTTGGTAAACACACTCAATATTTTCATCATTATTCTTCTTCTTCGGCTGATGATCCTACTTAACCATCCCCATCACATGGTAATCTTAATTAAGAGTTTATCTTAATTAGTTTTCCATATGACCCTTCACATCCCATCATATTTCCTCATCTCTTGTCTCCCATCTCTTCTCATAATCATTTTCTCCAACCAACCATTCCACACATATTTTCCAATACATGTCATCTTTCTCCTTCCATATTATCATCACCGAGTATGGTGATCCTACTTAACTCCTCATCCACATGACGTATCTTACTTAAGGGTTGTTATTAAAGATGACCGGTCATCCTACACTCACCCACCACTCCACATTCTCACCATCTAAATTTTCTCATTAGTCCCCATCATCACATCCCCTCACCTCCTCTTCCATTTTCTCCAGCAAACGCCACTTCCTACTTGTCCTCTTTTCATTTCCATCATTCCTCCTTGGGTAATCTTACTTAACCGTTGTTTCCCCATTCATTTCGTGTCTTATTTCTTCATCTTCCTCTCAACTCATTATCATCCAACATCCTCTCCTTGCCTTCATCTTTGCACACATGGTTATCCCTTCTTTCTTTACTCTTTCCACTCCATCTTCTAGAGTTATCCCACATATCTACCCCCATATTTACCCGTCATTGTCATTGATCATCTCCTAACATTATTTCATCATCATCTTCCATTTCCGCACTAATAATTATCGGTGGAATTCTCCTAAAAGCAATCCTCCATTATATCTTCATTCATTCCTTCCTTTGTGCCCTCCGATTATTTTTGGGGACTTCTCTTAACATCCCTTCATTGGCATTCCCATTTCCATTCCTCGTTTACTTTTCCCCTCTTATTATGTTTTGTCCCATCCTTCCCTACTGATCACTATCTCAGGATTTCTCCTAACATCCCTTCGTTGGCATTCCCTCTTCTATCTCTTCCTCTCTTTTTCTTTGCCACCTCTCCATCTTCCATTCTTCCTTGCCAATTTATTTACTTTCTTCATCATACACCCTCTCTCTATTTCCTCATCATCAAATTATCCTAATCTTATTCATCTTCATATATTTTCCAATAGGTGTCATTCCTCCCCTCTAGCTTCCCCTTACATTTATGATATTTCTCACTCTTTATCGAATATCTCCCATTTTGGTTCCTCCCATTTGCATAATTTCTCCGTTTTTCTCCCTCCTTTGTACCCCTGGTTTTTTTTTACTTCCTGTATCGCCTTATCTCATTGTACCTCTCACTTCCTTCTTACTTCCGCATTTATGACCTGGAACTTTAACATTGTCCCATATTTTTATCATCTCACCATCCACATGCATTTCCATGCGATCGATCTTGCTTATTATGTTTTGTCCCATCCTTCCCTACCCTTGATCTGATCACTATCTTTCGTTTTAAATTTCTCCTAACATCCCTTCGTGGCATTCCCTCTTCTATCTCTTCCTCTTTTTTTCTTTGCCTCCCTCTCCATCTTCCATTCTTCCTTGCCCTTATTTATTTACTTTCTTCATCATACACCCTCTCTCTATTTCCTCATCATCAAATTATCCTAATCTTATTCATCTCACATCGCATATTTTCATCTCAATAGGTGTCATTCCTCCCCTCTAGCTTCCCCTTACATTTATGATATTTCTCACTCTTTATCGAATATCTCCCATTTTGAATTTCCTCCCATTTTCATAATTTCTTCCGTTTTCTCCCCTCCTTTGTACACTCCGGTTTTTTACTTCCACAAAAGTATCACCTTCTATCTCATTGTACCTCTCACTTCCTTATTACTTCCTTCATTTATGACCTTTCTGGAACTTTAACATTGTCCCATATTTTTTATCATCTCACCATCCACATGCATTTCCATGCGATCGCTCCATATTTTTTGCCTTGTATTTCCTCACTATGATCTGGTTCCTTGATTCTCTCGACTTTATCATCTCTTTTGTTTTCCATTACCTCTCTCTGATGCTGATTGATCTGATTCATCCTCTTTCACACCTTTCGCTTTTAAATAAATCTCTCCTTTTTCATAAGTTCACCCTCTTCTCTGTCATTTTTGTCTTCTCTGCTTTTTTCCTTCATCATTTCCTCCTTCCCTTATAATCCATCTTTGTTATCTTTGACCTCCCCTTTAATTCCTTTTTCCCACCTTCATTCCATACCCTTATCTCCCTCAACTTTGACTTTCTTTCTCTTCTCATAATCAACCACTCCTCCTATCCATTCCCTTTTCTCTTTCTCATTACATCCTTCAACACATCCTTCACACCTAGCATTCATAATCAATTCCAATGTTTCTTCATTTATGCACCATCACCAATCCATTTCATTACATCTCATTGTTGTCCTTCTCTCTGTACATTGACCTCCTCATTTTGTAATGTTTCAACTAAATTCCTACACCAACTATCTCATTATCAATCTTTTCAACAAAACACCAACCGAACAACCGTCACAACTCACATTTAAATACATACAACATCTTAAAATAACTTCAACTATCAAAAACGGTATCAAATGTATTCTGTACTTTTTAACAAGTTTGAAACATCATCTTTTATCTTAAGTGGCCCTCTATATTTCTCACTTACCATTCATACAGAATCTATTCCAATATTTCTTCGACATTTTTGTCTTGGAGGATACCATAACGGCCATCACCTATCTGATTTTGTTCTCTTCCATGAATGTTTGCTCTACTTTTTCACAAAAGTAGTTTGACTCCTTTTCCTATTTTTCGAAGAAGTGGGATTACTTTCCTTTTTCCTCACCCCATTATTCATCTTCCTTCAAATGCAAACCTTTCTTAAGAAACATGTATTCAACATCCTATTTAACACCCTCTTGGGGCATTTTATCCAATATATTCTTCATATCCACATTCGTGGCCATACTCGTTCCCCTTGGGATATTTTATTTCAACATCCATCTTCCATTATGCAATTTGTGTGTCCTATGTCAGGGCACCTTTTCTCCTCATACTTGTGGATGCATATAACTCACTTTTTTTCCTTCTCATACCTTGTGTTGGGGCATCATTATCTTCATCCTCGTCCCTTTTACGGATGCATGATTTTTCACACGATTCCTCTAGACAAAGGATTGTGCATACCTTTCGCATTCAGTTGCGCATATTTTGATGTCTTCTTTATGACCCATTAGGTCATCATAGATTACATCCATACTTATGCAATATATTCACACACTCACCAAATTGAATGTAGAATGTTATCACTTGTCTCCGTTGAGACCACAATTTTCCTCTACCGATGTGATATTGGAGTCACCGCCATATTTTTATTATTATTGTGATCCTTTTTTTCTTGGGCATCTTACCTTTGGTCATGTCTTTATCCATTCTCATTAACATATCTTCTTCCAATTTTTTGTGACCCCTATCGTTCATCCCACATTTTGTTCTCCTTCATCTGACTTCCACAAATTTCTCTAGAGTTCCCTCACTTGCAAATCTATGCATTTCACCTACTTTTTCATTCGAGAGATACGCAAATATGGCGTAGGTACCAACACTTGGAGCAAGAAGAAACGAGGAAGAAAGACTACTATCACTCAACCCATCATAAATAATACCCTTATATATATGATATAAAAAACCTTCTGCAAATGTATACATGTCTCATTATGTGCACGTAGATCTATATTTATTTGATGTTGTGAAATATTATATTGTTTCGTGATGTTGCATCATTGTCTCCTCGCATTGTTCATTTGGGTCAGAACTTTAAATGTACGAATTTGTAACATAATTAAATGTACACATACATCATTTCAATGTAATGTTTCAACTAAATTCCTACACTACAACTATCAATCACACACATTATCAATCGTATTGATAAATGTTTTCAATTATCAAAACACCAACCGAACAATTTGTGATGCACAACTAACACAATAAACCCAAATTAAATACATACAACATCAACTATAAAATAAATTAACTATCAAAAACGGTATCAAATGTATTCATGTACAAATTTTTAACAAGTTTGAAATGTAGAAACAACCTTAAAATTAAGTGGCCCATCTATATTTCTACACTTACAAAATCAATCACACCCCTTATCAACATCAACTACAAAAGTAATAATTATACCTCTAAAACAAATAACATATACCATTCGACATTCACATTGCATGAAACACATGTGATTGCTAGTTATAACACTATTCAATATGTATTTATGGGCTATGTGGTATTTATGTACATAATTTATATATAAATCTAAGGTTTTAAACAAATAAAGTCGTATTGGAAATATTATAAAATCGCAAGTATCTTACGGCTTTGAAATGGAAACTACCATCAAATTCAAGATTTTTATTTTTTTCTAAAATGGTTAAAAAGAGTGGTTATTTCAATATTTAAAAAGTTTTGAAGGACGTTACGATGACGAAATTAATTAGGAAAATGAATCTTGATTGAGATGGTACCTACTACCTAGTGTCTTCATTGTTATCTTTTTCTTATGCTTTCTTTTCAAGTGGATTTTATTAATGCTTGGATATTTACCTTCTTTGGCATTAGTGGTGGGAAAGAGCATAAATCAAAGTTTGTGACAGAAAACAAACTCTATCCCTACCATGCATAAAAAATAAGGTCCAATGATTCCAATGAAAATAAGGTCCAATGATTCCAATGGAAATTATCTGGTTCGAATCATGGTTTCACTATATTTCCTTATTACGAATATGTTTCATTCATCTCACCAAGATCATATTTTATCAAAATCACATTGAATCTCACACTATGAATTCCATAATATCCATGAACGCTCTCATGAAATACACTCTTCCATTTGTAAATTCTACTTGATCTCATTGCGGTTTGTGAATCCTACTTGAGAATCCTTCTCGAGAGAGAGTTCATTATCCTCCCATCATATTTCAACTTCTTATCCCCCCATCATCCTTTTCACCTTTTCATCCCCTTTCACCACTTTGTGTCTTCCTTTCATTTCCTCTCATATTTTTGCTTTGCCTCTACCACATCATATTACGATTCCTATCACTCCCACCACGTGGCATCCCAATTAAGGATTGCCTTTACATTCTCCATCTACACTACATATATCCCTCACTTGTTAGGAATAATCCTATTAGTGCTCATAGGGGTTTGCATAATATATATGTGAGAATATATTATAACGTGGTTGAGTAAATTGTTATTAGTCTTATAACAATTTACGTAATTAGTGAGTGGTTCGAGAGAATATAGGTATGCATTATTAGAGTTGTTATGCCATGTCTATCTAAAAGCCTATATATATGGCTAATATATTGTGAATGTACATCCGGAACAAATTGAATGATAGATTATTATTTCGTGAATTTTATTGTGTAAATGGTTAAACACCATTATTTGGTTTATGAAATCAAGTGAATCTCTTGTAAATTAGGTGTTCATTTCATTGTATTTTCTACCTTCCTAAGTTAAATATGTATTGAAGATTGAAAAACTAGATTAATGCTTTGGAGATCAATTGGAATGTGTTGTAAGTAAGAGACCATATAGCCTTCCAAGCTCTACTTGTTTCATCAGATCCACGTTTGAAGATACATGATCAGTGTCTGTGAAGATGTAACCATCTTATTGTAATGCTTCCATAATTTGCAATGGATAATATTTAGGTGATTCAATTTGGGTGTAATGTGGGGACACATCCTTATTCACATGACTCTTTTGATTGCATTTTTGATGTTGTTTTTGTGTGTTTTGGTTTCTCGCATACTAACTGACAGAAGCACGGAAAATCTAATTGACAAGAATTGTTCATTTTTGTTATTGATATTGCATTATGATGTAATCTACCTGGCGGCTAGCAGCTTTAGACCGTGTGCATCATTTAATTAATAGCTCATAGATCTATGTCTAAGAGTTATTTGTGCTTCAACTATCGATAACTTTATAGCGAGATCGGTGCTAATTCTAGATATAGATTGTTATGGATCCCGTCATATCTCTCAGAGCATGATCTATTATTCTCAAATTTACAATATTCATACCTCAGATGTTCTCTCTATCCAGATCTCATACTTTTCAAGCGTCTGACCTTCTAAGGAGCATTCACTCGCGTTGTTTTCCAAAATAATAGCTTTGACCTTGATCATTGTTTTTTATACGCATGCTTGACATTGTGAATCTTGGTGAAATCATTGTCTCCTTGCATTGTTTATTTGGGTCTAGTTAGTGACATTTTGCATTGATGAATACAAAGAACTGCAAGAACAAGTCACCACCATTTTTCATAGCTAAAATTTTGGGCATGCTTACACACCGCAGCACACATGACCTATTACAAATGTTAGTTCCGACTCGCAGGCTCTAATGCAATATTCAACATTGAGCAAAGTCTTTGCAAGGAGCGGTGAACAAAATCACAAAGAATTAAGAAACCTACGAGAACACTGTCCTTTTGTAATTCGGGCATGAAGAACAACTCCAAATTCAAGTAAAACTCAGGCACATGAACATATTTTAGGTTAGGTAATTAAATCAAATTTTGTTAGTAGCATTGTAGAGGTATTGAAAGCACCTTTCCAACGTATTTCTTGGTTTATAAAATGAAGCTCATGTTCTTATGGAATTATCAGCAAATCATTTTGTCACTTGATGAAGTCGTGAGTTTTTGACCATTTGTGTTTGGCTATTTTTTTAATTTTTAGCAAAGACTTTAGTTTGAAAAATTTAATTTTACTATAGTTTTTGTTTAATAATTGCATTTTAAGGGCAATTATTACATTTTTTAGCCAAATTAATATTTTTCCAAACACTTTTTTTTGGGCCTTTGACATTTTTCGAATCCTCGCTTCCTCTCGGTTCAACAAGTCGTCACACGATAAAATTGCTTTTCATCCGGAGCAATTTTTTAATCGTTGATCCAATTTTAACTCAAATTGGGCCTTTTTTATGGGAAATTAAAACCTCAATAACTTTTCCTTGGTACCTCAAAATCGAGTGCCATTTTTGGCAAAATTGTTTGGTTTATTATCCTCTTTGCATTGATTTAAATTTAATTGATAAATACGATGTTTGAAAAATACATTACGGACGCATTTTAGTGTTGCAGACGTCCGAGAAAAATAAAGTGTTTCACAATGTGGGAGTGAACATATAATAAATAATGTGGAAACAATTGAGCTTCATATCCAAATCGGTTGAGTTAGCATCATGTTATTTTCGAGCATGGAAGTAACGAAGGAAGGAGGACAACCAACGTCCTCTCATTTTCAATCATCATCAGCGAGCTGAGGCCGCTCAATAGATTTGGTGACAAGTGTGTGTTTTTTTCTCGGCATTTTTAGTGTGTTGATTCATTTCGAGTTCTATTTTAGAGTTTTGTAGAATAATGGAAATTTCACATTGTGGGGGGGAATAGAACACAATATTCCATTTCCATTCTGTGTGAAATATATTCCAAAGTATGAGCTATTTCCTATATACTTCTCCTGAAGTACAAGCATAGTGGTGAACGAAGCACCCAGTTAATTCATGTCGTGGATCTTAAAAAGTTTTGTGGGAGATTTAAAAAAACCACACGAGGTGGACAGATTGATGGGTTCTTTTCATTCATGTCGAGGTTTGTAGTAAACTCCGTTTAAAAAACCATGGAAGGAGAGAGCATTTCTTTTGGATCAAGGTCACGAGTCACATAGATGGACATGCCACGGGGGTAAGCGTACTACGAGAGAAGTGTGTGAACGTTTTTTCTACCATGTTCACACTAAGGGGGAATGTTAGGAATAATCATATTAGTGCTCATAGTGGTTTGCATAATATATATGTGAGAATATATTATAATGTGGTTGAGTAAATTGTTATTAGAGTTATAACAATTTATGTAATTAGTGAGAGGTTGAGAGAATATAGGTATGCATTGTTAGAGTTGTTATGCATATCTAAAAGCCTATATATATATATATATATATATATATCGCTAATATATTGTGAAAGTACATCCGGAACAAATTGAATGATAGATTATTATTCCATGAATTTTATTGTGTAAATCTAGTTAAACACCATTATCAATCCATTCATATCACACTCCTTTTTTTCCTTGTTATCATCTAATTTCATCTCTTGTTCCATTTTGGTAAACACCACTCAATATTTTCATCATTATTCTTCTTCTTCGGCTTGATGATCCTACTTAACCATCCCCATCACATGGTAATCTTAATTAAGAGTTTATCTTAAGATTAGTTTTCCATATGACCCTTCCACATCCCATCATATTTCCCTACTCTTTTGTCTCCCATCTTTTGTCGTAATCATTTGCTCCAACCAACCATTCCAAACATGTACCCAATACAATGTCATCTTTCTCCTTCCATATTGTCACCAAATTTCTCGATTTGTCCCTTGCCCTTTACGAATGCATGAATTTTACGGATGCATCATTATCTTCATCCTCATACCTTCTACGGATGCATGATTTTTCGCGATTCCTCTAGACAAAGGATTGTGCATACCTTTCGCATTCATTGCACATATTTTGATGTCTTCTTATGACCCATTTCATCATAGATTACATCCATGCTTATAAAGCATGGGTCTTCACCCACTCACCGATCCTGTAGAATATTATCGCCATCTCCGTTGTGACCACAATTTTCCTCTCTTGATGTGATATTGAGTCACCGCCATATTTTTCATTATTATTGTGATCCATTTTTTCTTGGGCATCTTACCTTTGGTCATGTCTTTATCCATTCTCATTAACATATCTTCATCCAATTCCTTTTGTTTTTTTCTCTCGTGGTTTGCTATATGATGATGAACCAATCAACAAAAAGGGTAAATGTAGACACCATTTTTGGTGTGACCCATCTCGTTCATCCCACATTTGTTCTCCTTCCTGCAAATTCCCCTCTCGCCTTTCTCTTTCCTAAATTTGAGTAAATTCCATCTATTTACTCACCTTATTTAATTAATTATCAAATGGGCTCCATGTGGACCCATTTGATAATTAAAATTTTGGCATTATCTCCCATATCAATTTATTCAATTCATGGGTAATAATATACCCATCCGACACCCCTTTCTTAATTTCAAAAATGGAATCTATTATCTCACCTACCATGTCAATCATGCTCCCCACTCCATCTAATAAGTCAAACCATGGGCCCCGCGTGATCACATCACTGTTTTAAGCAGGGTTACCTTACCCAACCCATGTACTCTTTATCCCCAAATCTAACCTTGCCTTTAAGCTATAAATATGGGTTCTTCCCCTCTTTGAGGAGGATTAAGAACCTAGATAGAGGATGGACCTCAAATGGACTAGAAAAAAAGAAGAAGAATTGATGTATGAAATCTCTTCTTACTGAAATTTTGAGGGAGAAATATTTGTCATTGTTTGTCATCTTGCCATCATGATGCCCATTTCATCTCCATATCAGAGCACAAGATAAGTTCACTCGTCATTTCCGTTACTTGTCATTTTGTATTGCATTATTTACGCAGGATATCTACTTTTCATCATTTATTGCTATCTTTCTATACACGAGGATTGACATCCTCTTAGAACCGGATTATCAATCTCAAAGGAAACCCCGCATATTTTTATCTAATCTTATATGTTTCAGTTTTATGGATCTATCTTCTTTTATCACATATCCATTTTCTTTATGCCCGTATCATTCATCACCATTTCCAAGGTACTAAGCCCTTGCATTTTTGATGTTGTTTTGTGTGTTTTGGTTTCTCGTACACTAATCTTCAGGACGAGAAGCAGGGAAAATCTAATCAACACACAACAACAATTTTTATGAAAAAGAACCTCAAATATGGAATCCCTCCAGAAAATTAGAGATCTGCAAGAAAACTATTGGAATGCCCCAAAGACAACCTCCCTATGGGATGATATTCTTAATGTGCTTTGGATCGAGCCTTCAAGGACACGTTCATTCAGGGGAAAATGTATAAGCAAGATTTTAGATATGGTGGAACAATTGGGGACAACAACCTTATTCTTCACTCTAAGTGTTGCAGACACTAAATGGCATGATCTCCACAATATTATGTGGGGTGAATACCAGGCACATCCTTGAGTCACACAATGTTAGAGAACACTTAACATTTTCTCTAACCCTCCTCGAGTATCAACATACCACGCATTTTGCATATTAACAATATTTTCGCCAAGAAATATTGCTTCCAGGAAAGAACTTGAGGGTAGTAGACTTTGGGTACATGTAATCAAATCTACTTATTTCAAAGGTTTTTCCAAACTACATAACTAATATTTATGTTCCCTCATCCTACTAACCATGGAACACCTACCACTTATTCAAAGTTGTCAAGGTTGGAGCTACAACAAGAACCATAAAGGTGATAAATGGAAAAAGCAACCAACCGACAAGCAATTGTTTGGGTCCACACGAGATTGTGGATATCCAAGCTTAGGATTCAATATCATATGACCTTTTCTATTGATGAATGGTCGAACTCCTTTTATACAAACCTTTTTAGAAATATTGCGTCTGAATTTGGATCAACCCCACATGACATCAACGGCACTTGGGACATGTTGACAAGCACACATCAACAAATACATAGACCGTGGTATGTTTTACACACTACTCGCAGACACATGACCTATTACAGATGTTAGTTCGACTCGGAGGTCGAATGTAATATTCAACATGAACCAATCAAGAATGGCAAGTCTTCTCACAACTTCATCTAGGAAACAACATGGGTATTGTACCTAACAAGATCAGAATATATGTTAGGAGAAACGAGACTTAGACATACATAATAATTGGAGCATACATGATGTTACACAAGATTTGAAACTAAGCTGGTTCATCATTCATCGAGAGAGAAAGGTGAGACACAATTAAAAATAGCATGCGAGTCACACCACCATCTACAACACTTCCTTTTTCTTCGAACAACAACTAGCTCTTTGATACCATATTAGAACATTCGAAAAACAAAACCCATCTACCTCCACTAAGATTGATAATTCAAGGAACAAAAGCATACACATGAAAAATCATTTAAGATAAATAAAATATAGAATACATTCATAGCACTTCAAGTACATCTCCCTCACCTCTACTTGTGCTCACCCCTACTGTGTGTGTTTCACCAACATTTCCACATCCACAATCCACGCAGACCTGCGTATTCAAATCAAAGAACTAAAACCCTCTTGAAGGTAGTGCATTATCGAGTTTATTTTTCAAGAAGTCGTGATTAAAACGTATAGAATATGTTCTTATTGATGAAATGAGTTTCATCGAGACCAAAGATACTAATCAAAATTGACAAGAGGCTACATGAATCTTTCCCACTCTCAAGAACATCTGAATTTGGGAACAAATCGGGTCATCCTCCTCGGTGACCTCGGCCAATTACTCGCCGCTTTGGGAGTCCTCTTTATGCAAGTAATTCCTAAGGAACAACCCTTTGGAAGGGATTTCATTCTTCCATTACATTGCAAAACATATTTCGGAAACAAGTAAAGTTACCAATGCACAAGTTTCATCCCCGAATTTACTACTTCACATGCGAGATTCATCCCCTCTAATTGAGAATTGGGAGCTTGTAATGTCTCGCATAGACACACACCCTAAATCAACAAGAGCTCAACATTTTTAAAGACACACCACATTTATTTTTAAAAAGCGATCTAGTGGACTCCCACAACCTTCGGATGTTAAAGGCATTGAACATTTTTATTGCCCGATCCATTCTTTTCGTAAAGTAGTAAGGTAGTGATCTTCCTTAACTATTCTTTAAATCCAAACTATGATGATCGACTTGGAACACAAAGTTTTGCTATGCAAACAACAAAAAATCACGATCATTGCCCATTTATGGGTTGATGTAGGACTTCGGGAATGGTGCCACAGAACAATCATCGACATTGTCTACGATGCATTAATGTAACCATTTAAACATGACCTTTGTTTGTTGTTGTCAAATTTGATAGATCTGATAATGGCCCATGTTGAGATCCCTCTAACCCTTCAGTTACATATTCCCATACCCCATATTTTGAGAGGGAATCGAAAAGAATTTCCAATTAAAATGGCCTAGGGATAACTATCCACAAGTCACGGGACTTACTTTGAACAGAGAAACCGCCGACATTGGAACCACTAAAAGGTAGGGTCTAACTTTCACAACTTTCTCTAGAGTTCCTCGCTTGCAAATCTATGCATTTCACCTACTTTTTCATTCGAGAGATACACAAATATGGGACAAGTACCAACACTGAGGAGCAAGAAGAAACAAGGAAGCAAGACTACTATCACTCAACCCATCATAAATAATACCCTCTACTTTGATAGCACCTCCACTACTACTATACTCAACACTTCTTGTATCTAAAGTGGCACTGCTCTCAAGGGGTATCAAATGTAATCATGTTTATTGAAACTAAAAATGCCCACTAAAGGCTACCATTCATGATATAAAAACTGCAAATGTATACATGTCTCATTATGTGCACGTAGATCTACATTTATTTGATGTTGTGAAATATGATATGCAACTTTAAATGTACGAATTTGTAACATAATTAAATGTACACATACAACATTTCAATGTAATGTTTCAACTAAATTCCTACACTACAACTATCAATCACACACATTATCAATCATTATAAAATGTTTTCAACGAGACACCAACCGAACAACCGATGCACAACTAACACAATAAACCCGAATTAAATACATACAACATCAACTATAAAATAAATTAACTATCGAAAATGGTATCAAATGTATTCATGTACGAATTTTTAACAAGTTTGAAATGTAGAAACAACCTTAAAATTAAGTGGCCCATCTATATTTCTACACTTACGAAAATAATCACACCCCTTATCAACATCAACTACAAAAGTAATAATTATACCTCTAAAACAAATAACATATATTGTTCGACATTCACATTGCATGAAACACATGTGATTACTAGTTATAACACTATTTAATATGTATTTATGGGTAAGAGCGGTATTTATGTACATAATTTATATATAAATCTAAGGTTTTAAACAAATAAAGTCGTATTGGAATTATTATAAAATCACAAGTATCTTACGGCTTTGAAATGGAAACTACCATCAAATTCAAGGTTTTCTTTTTTTTAAATGGTTAAAAAGGGTGGTTATTTCAATATTTCAAGGATGTTATGGACAGGATTAACTAGGAAAATGAATCTTGATTGAGATGGTACCTACTTTACCTAGTGTCTTCACTTTGTTATCTTTTTTTATGCTTTCTTTTCGAGTGGCTTTTATTAATCGGATATTGACTTGCTTTGGCGTTAGTGGTGGGAAAGAACATAAATCAAAGTTTGTGACAGAAAAACAAACTCTATCCCTACCACGTGCAAGAAAATAAGGTCCAATGATTCCAATGGAAATTGTCCAGTGAATGCGAGCTTGCCTTCATTTTTCCTTGGTCTTAATGTACATACTTCATTTGTGTTTTTGTAAACTTTCTTTTTTTTTAGGCCTATGCAATATGCTATGTATTTTAGGATGTGACTTTTTCTACCCAATTTTTATACTATTAATGTGTGTATATTTCTTGTGTGTGTGTTTTGTGTGTGTGTGTGTGTGTGTGTGTGTGTGCTGTGTGCGTGTGTGTGTGCATTTTTTCAATCAAAAAAGTCAATTACAAAATGCATATTTCTTTCTTTGTTTTCAATACGTTATTAGTGAATGATACATTGCCAAAAAATCCACAAACTTTTATTGAAAAGTTTTCTTAATACTAATGTTTTTAAAAACTTTACTATATATTTTTTTCTTATTTGCACTTAAAATTATAATAAAAATCACTAATATTAAGACTTAAAAGTACATGTGAATGGTTGATATAGAGAAATATTTATAAGTCATTGACCTAATCTTGCACCATATTTGTTATAAGGAATTGTATACAAGTCAATAGATTTATAAATTGTGTTCTCTATCGGTTATCAAAATGCACCTTTAGGTATTGATTCTAGTTAATTCTCTTATATACAAATTTATGAATAAAATACTTTATAATATTATATACAACATTCAGCACCATTTAACTTCTTCACTAAACATATGTAATTCCCCTTTTGTTTCTACCTTGTCTTTCTAAACACCTTGATTTGGTGTTTTATGAATGAAATTGCTCATATAAGTTAATTGAAAAGAGACCAAATCCCACATGAAAAAAATACATGTTTATGCCAAGTAAGTCTTAATATTCATTTGAGATAGTGTTAGGTCTCCCGAAGTACCCATCTTGTCTTGTGATGTGTCTTTGAAGTTCGAGTTAATGATCAAATTGAATTACGTATAACTAAATAATAAACATTATTACTATTTAGCATTCATGAATGTGTTACACATGTCAAGTCTAAGGTCAATTGTGAGTCTTGTTATGCCTTGCAGACACTGTGAACCATGTTTAGATAATGATAGCAATATATTAAACAAATTAAGATATTAAATAAATAAATTTAAGAAATTAAGGCTTGATGGAAAGTAGATTTCTTGTAGACATCTAAAATATCGACATAATTAATTTCGATTAATTTGTCCTGTAAATATCTTAATATTATCATTATCTAATTAATCTCTTTCCTATAAAATACCACATATACCCTTTATCCTAATTAATTTCATCATTTATCTAATATCTCATCATTTCATCATTAACCCCTTTAATTCATTATTATATCACATTATCCATCTTAATCCTTATTATAATTTCTTGGAATTTAATATTCCTAGACCCACCTACCCACCTAATTTGTCGAAGGAATGTGACGAAGATTTGGATGGAATCCATGAGCATCAAAATGTTGCACTCAACCACAAAATGATGTAGCTTCAAGATCGAAGCAAGAAATCACCCATGAAGGAAATGTGCATGCATTAAGGGAAAAATGGCTCTAATCCCATATTCCATTCCATTCCATTGTATTTCTCAAGATGAAAGGGTGCACATAAAGTAGTGGGGTGTGTAACTCCCCCACAAACGTATCCGTCAAGAGGTGGGAGTTACATTCTCGGAAGAGCCGGTCAAATGTAACTCCTATGACGCTCTATGATGCGTGTAAGGCCATAATGACTCCCTAAGACACATAAGCATGGTGAATCACCTATGTGGAGGAATCTCATGTACTTAAAATATATGCATGGTAAATATCCTACACCAACACGCCCCTAAAGCATAGCTTAAGTGGACACATAGATGAAAACAGGGAGAAGTGGGTCCCAAAATAAGCCTCGATGAAGTACCCATGTACAATAAACTCTCCAAAAGTAGATTAAAAGGAGAAAACCCGGTGGGAAAACTCACCCCCAAAAGAGAGACAAGTCCACTCTCTAATCTAAGATAGATGTCAAATATGGGTTCGACCACGATGATGAGCTTGTTAAGGTACCCATGTATAAAGAGGCAATCTCTCTAAAGAAGAAGAAGTGAGAAAATGAGGGAGACAAGAGGAATGCAAAAGATGGCTTCGACGGAACTCTGCAGCTCTAGAGGTCTCCTAAAATAATGTCGATCACGAGATCCTCTACCTCCTGGATTGAGAAAATCCACCCACACCGAACTATGTGCCTACGCCAGAAGGACAGAAAAGATGTGTTGAAGTCCTCCCACTCTATGACGGAAACTAAAGACAACAACACAAAGAGCTTTGAGTCTTCCATGAAAGTGTGACATAGGTCTAGCAAGAGAGCACTAAGGAACCGAAGATAATCCCACGTGTGTAGAACTATTAGAGTAAAGAAGGGGAACACGTATAGAAAGGATGTCCAACTGATGTGAAGGAAAAAATAATTCCCCACAATAGAAAATGGATCCACAAGCAAGGGTGGATCAATTAAGGTTTCCGAGAAAAGTTGTTAGTGGTAAGAGTCCCAAAAGGGGCACTCCCAATAATGAAGATGATGAACTCCTCTGAAATACCTGTAGATGGATAATGAACCTATAGTACATCAAAAGTGTACTCTACGAAAAGATGACTAAGGTCAAGCAAATAATTGTCCCAATAGGGGGCTCAACAAACAAAAGAGTGATGTCAAATAAGTATGAGTCATCCAATGAAGGTAGAGGAGTGAAAGGGGCCTCACACATTGAAGGTGGAAAAGAGGCGGGTGTGATGACTGTATGAGATTGAATAGGAGACTTCTCAATAACTGATGAGATGTGGGATGTGTCAACACTCTTTGGAATAGTGAGAGAAGGAGGAGAAGAGTCCTTTGTAGTACTCTCGACATCGAATAGGTGCACAATCCTCGTCATCAGAAGTAGAACCAAGCAAGTATGTGTTAGTGGAACTGTCATCACATGAAGAAATAGAGGAGACAACTAAATCAACAGCAACAACAATGGTGGCAATATGTGAAGGGTCTCCATAGAGGGACTGAAGGATGCTCCGACATGATGGGGTGGATCTTGAGTCTACCACTTGAAACCAGAGAGATATAGAGATATGTATCATCATGTGACCAAAAACATGGTCGCAAGTGTCAAAAAGTCCTCCGGATGAAGATGATCGGTGGGTGTAGGAACTGCCCAAGTAAGAATGATGAAAGAGTCTCATAGGAAAGTAGCATTCCATGGAAGCACACTAAGATGAATAATTCTCTCTCCTAGTAAGAAGTGGCGAGAGGTTTTAGGGTGATCCTACAACGCTCAAGTCTAGAAAGAGAACCCTCCATGATGTGGAATCAAAAGGGAAAGGTGCACAAATTTAAGATGTCAAACTCGACCGATAATGTGTTTCAAGTGCGATACAAAACCCAAGAGTACTAGTGACCCCGAATGTGGCACTTTATAAAGTAGTTCGTTTACAAAATTGACAATGTCATCACGTAATGTCCGATAAATCATGCAACTTTGACTATATAAGGGCTAAAAATGAGTAGTGACTCAAAAGTTATAGAAGAAATACGATTCCCGTAATCGATGGAAAATACGAGTAAGATTGCAAAAACTGATTAACAAAGTGCCCAAAATGGGTGCAAAGGGTGTCGTGTGGGTACTCATTTGAAATGACATAAAATTTTAGATATGGTTTATTTTTCTTGTGAGGAGGGATTAGCCTCCTTCCAACCTTAGACCTCGCCCTCCGTCTTCGACACATGAATGAAGGACAATAAATACAAGCAAAATAGGAGCCCAAAAATATTACAATGCCAAGATAAGAATGTTTTTGCCTCAAAAAATTAAAAAAAGGATTGTTTTAACCTTGTAAAAAAATTCCAAAAGGGAATGGATGGGGTGCCACCTGTCGAAGCCATGTGTTGGAAGTGGTGCAAAACTATCTATGCCCCGGGTTACTCTTGTCCTAGTCACGGTTTTGAAGTAGCGAGCAATAAATACATGTATAAAATGTAATAGAATGTGTACATGAAGTAAATATAATCCCTCCCCTTTGAAGTGTGATGCAAATATCCTACACCAACACGCCCCTAAAGCATAGCTTAAGTGACACATAGATGAAAACAAGGAGAAGTGGGTCCCAAAATAAGCCCGATGAAGTACCCATGTACAATAAACTCTCCAAAAGTAGATTAAAAGGAGAAAACCCGGTGGGAAAATTCCCCCAAAGAGAGACAAGTCCACTCTCTAATCTAAGATAGATGTCAAAGATGGGTTCGACCACGACGAGCCTCGTTAAGGTACCCATGTATAAAGAGGCAATCTCTCGGAAAGAAGAAGAAGTGAGAAAATGAGGGAGACAAGAGGAATGCAAAAGATGGCTTCGACGGAACTCTGCAGCTCTAGGAGGTCTCCTAAAATAATGTCGATCACGAGATCCTCTACCTCTGGATTGAAGAAAAGCCACCCACACCGAACTATGTGCCTACCCTTAGGAAGGACATAAATGATGTGTTGGAAGTCCTCCCACTCTGTGACGGAAACTAAAGGCAACAACACAAAGAGCTTTGAGTCTGGTCCATGAAAGTGTGACATAGGTCTAGCAAGAGAGCACTAAGGAACCGAAGATAATCCCACGTGTGTAGAACTATTAGAGTGAAGAAGGGGAACACCTGTAGAAAGGATGTCCAACTGATGTGAAGGAAAAAAAAATGCCCCACAATAGAAAATGGATCCACAAGCAAGGGTGGATCAATTAAGGTCTCTAGAAAAGTGGAAGTGGTAAGAGTCCCAAAAGGGGCACTCCCAACAATGAAGATGATGAACTCCTCTGAAATACATGTAGATGGATAACGAACCTATAGTACATCAAAAGTGTACTCTACAAAAAGATGACTAAGGTCAAGCAGATACTTGTCCCAATAGGGGGCTCAACAAACAAAAGAGCGATGTCAGATAAGTATGAGTCATCCAATGAAGGTAGAGGAATGAAAGGGGCCTCACACATTAAAGGTGGAAAAGAGGCGGGTGTGATGACTGTATGAGATTGAATAGGAGACTTCTCAATAACTGATGAGATGTGGGATGTGTCAACACTCTCTGGAATAGTGAGAGAAGGAGGAGAAGAGTCCTTTGTAATATTCTCGACATCAAAATTGGGTGCACAATCCTCGTCATCAGAAGTAGAACCAAGCGAGTATGTGTTAGTGGAACTATCATCACACGAAGAAATATAGGAGACAACTGAATCAACATCAACAAAAATGGTGGCACTATGTGAAGGGTCTCCATAGAGGGACTGAAGGATGCTCTAGACATAATAGGGTGGATCTTAGTCTACCACTTGAAACCAGAGAGATCTAGAGATATGTATCATCATGTGACCAAAAACATGGTTGCAAATGTCAAGAAAGTCCTCTAGATGAAGATGATCAGTGGGTGTAGGAACTGGACCAAGTAAGAATGGTGAAAGAGCCTCATAGGCAAAGTAGCATTCCATGGAAGCACACTAAGATGAATAATTCTCTCTCCCAGTAAGAAGTGGCGGAGGCTATAAGGTGATCCTACAATGCTCAAGTCTAGAAAGAAAACCCTCCATGATGCGGAATCAAAAGCGAAAGGTGCACAAATTCAAGATGTTAGAATCGATTGATAATGTGTCTGTGTGCAATACAAAACCCAAGAGTACTAGTGACCCCCCAGAATGTGGCACTTTATAAAGTAGTTCGTTTACAAAATTGACAATGTCATCACATAATGTCTGATAAATCATGCAACTTCGACTGAATAAGCGCTCAAAAATGAGTAGTGACTCAAAAGTTATAGAAGAAATACGATTCCCAGAATCGATGGAAAATACGAGTAAACTTTGCAAACTGATTAACAAAGTGCCCGAAATGGGTGCAAAGGGTGTCGTGTGGGTACTCATTTGAAATGACATAAAATTTTAGATATGGTTTGTTTTTCTTGCGAGGTGGGATTAGCCTCCTTCCAACCTTAGACCTCGCCCTCCGTCTTCGACACATGAATGAAGGACATTAAATACAAGCAAAATAGGAGCCCAAAAATATTACAATGCCAAGATAAGAATGTTTTTGCCTCAAAAATTAAAAAAAAAAGGATTGTTTTAACCTTGTAAAAAAATTCTATCCATGCCAAGCCATGTGGTGGAAGTGGTTTCTTGTCCTTGTCCCAGACACACTTTTTGAAGTAGCGAGCAATAAATACATGTATAAAATGTAATAGAATGTGTACATGAAGTAGATATAATCCCTCCCCTTTGAAGTGTGATGCAAATATCCTAGTCGTGTGCTTCGTGATGGAGCTATGTGGATGCAAACGATCTCTAATGTAATAGATGGATGCAAATCTAGATGGATTATATTAGTGGATAGTGTTTGGTCCCTCATTATGGTCTCATAACTTTATATGTATATGGTTCTATTGATCTAATTTCGTAATTAACCCCAAAATGGTCGACCACCAAAAAGATAAGTAAGCTAAACCAGCTAAAAACACATAATTTACCCATTCAATGTACATCCTCACCTAAATTCCAATCCAAACAATCCAATATTCCAACCAAATTTGATTTATCTAATTCACCCATCCAATCTATATCAATACCTAAAACCAAGCCAAAATGTCATAAGAGTTATCTTCCTCATAATACTTCGATTGGGTCCTACGCAGAAATTTTTTGACATTTAGTTCGAATATCTACCATCACACTTCCTCCCATTAAATATTTCAATCCCTATGGTCCAAATCCATCATGGTTAAATCCTAATTGCAGTTGCACTTATCATCATACCCTGGGCCATGACATTGAACATTGTAAGCCCTTTCGGACAATCGTCCACAACCTTATTGAGAAAGATGATTTCCTCATTCAGGAGAAATATCCTTCTCCATCTACATTTAATCCAATTTTTATCCCATCCGTCGGGTTTCCCACGATTCCTTCATCCACATCATCCCTTAACATCCCTCTTACACATGACATTCCTCTTAAGGAAGGTCCTTCATTGTTCATCAATAATACTTATCTCTCCAAGCACACTTGTGGTCTCTACCATTTATCCCATCCAAATCTAAAATAATCTCACCTAAACTCTTTTGACATCATTTAAATCCTCCACATTTAATTCATTGGGGAATCAACCTTCCCTTGCCCTTTAGCATATCATCTGTATAACTCCCTTGACACTAGGGGACTTTGTTCCTTGACATTCTTTTATTTTCCTCATCAAAATTCATCCAATCTCAACTAATTATGTCCAAATCTTCATCTCATTCTAAGTCCACCATTGTGGCCATATTTGTGTCTCTTTTGGGGCACCATCTGTTTCATTAAGTCCACTTTTGTGGCCATTTTTTTCCTTCCATTGAGGGACCATATTTCCATTTTCATTAAAGTCCACCATCGTGGCCATATTTGTGTCTCTCTTGGGGAACCATTTATTTTCATCAAAATCCACCGTTGTGGTCATATTTTTGCTTCCTTAAGAACATAGTTTTATTTCTCACTTGTCTGTCATATTTAATCCTTTGCAAGCTCTCATCTTGTCACAACATTAATGTCTTCTCTCCCTTATTGGTAGACCAGAGATAGAACATCTTAATGCATTGTACTTGCAACCCGTCTATTGTTAGCATATCTATCAATGAGCACTTAGTCATATCTTTAGATCATTCATCCATCATTAGCCCCTTCCATATTTCATTGTAATGAGTTGGAAGTATGTGGTCTACCATCACTGCCAGTCACGACCTTAAATATGGGCACCACGGCCCTGTCCATAGCATTTTCCTTATGGATAATTTCTCCCATATGGTGAGAACTCCACGATCATTACATCTTTTACCCTCTCATTCTCATATTTTAGTCATGTAAAGGGTCCAGCGGTGTCTCTTGTACATTCATTATCCCCTCTTCAGTAGTCTACTTAGCTATCCATAGCTCTCACCCATGTAAAAATAAATTTCATGTATGTAAAAAGTAAAAACAAAGTTATCAAAGAAACAAAATGATCCCTCGAAGGGCAATTGTTTAAAAAGGAAAATAAAAGAAAAGCATACAAGTCAAAATCAAAGAAAAATAATAAGAAATAGACCGATCCCTCGAAGTATGGCTATCACACATATTATATTGCCATCCATATTATGTATAAAGTAGATCATACCCTCGAAGGATGACTACTCTTTTATTATGGCATTTGGAAGGTCTCCTGCATTGATCAACCTTCCTTTCATCAACATTCCCAGAAAGCTTCCCACATTGATTAGCTTTCCTCTATTATGTTCTTCCCCTTTCCCAGAGCTGGGGCATAGTTATAGGAACAACCACTTATGGAGATGCCTCTTCCCATGTACAAGTTACATCTCCGATCCCTTTATCATGTCAACATTAGCTTTATGAGCATATTTCATCCATATTTCCCTCATGATCTTTTGCTATAAATAACTATCGTTTGTTATGTGTTAATGCCTGCTATTGGCCGCAGGTGTAATGGCTTGAGTGGTGACCTTTCTTGTTTATCTCCAATCTGGTTCGAAGCATGGTTTCCCTGTATTTCCTTGTTACGACTATGTTTCATTCATCTCACCAAGATCATATTTTATCAAAATCACATCGAATCTCACACTATGAATTCTATATCTATCCATAATATCCATGAACGCTCTCACAAATACACTCTTCAGTTTGTAAATTCTACTTGATCTCCGTTGCAGTTTGTGAATCCTACTTGAGAATCCTTCTCAAGGAGAGTTCGTTATCTTGTAACTTCTTATCCCCCATCATCCTTTTCACCTTTTTATCCCCTTTCACCACTTTGTGTGTCTTCCTTTCATTTCCTCTCATATTTTTGCTTTGCCTCTACCACATCATATTCTGGTATCATCACTCCCACCACGTGGGCATCCCAATTAAGGATTTCCTTTACATTCTCCATCTACACTACATATATCCCTCAATTGTTAGGAATAATCCTATTAGTGCTCATAGGGGTTTGCATAATATATATGTGAGAATATATTATAATGTGGTTGAGTAAATTGTTATTAGTGTTATAACAATTTACGTAATTAGTGAGTGGTTGAGAGAATATAGGTATGCATTGTTAGAGTTGTTATGCCTATCTAAAAGCCTATATATATGGCTAATATATTGTGAATGTACATCCGGAACAAATTGAATGATATATTATTATTTCGTGAATTTTATTGTGTAAATCTGGTTAAACACCATTATTTGGTATCAGAGCAGGTGAATCTCCTGACAAAATTAGGCGTTCATTTCATTGTATTTTCTACACTGCCAAATATGTATTGAAGATTGAAAAACTTGAGATTAATGCTTTGGAGATCAATTGGAATGTGTTGTAAGTAAGAGACCGTATAGCCTTCCAAGCTCTACTTGTTTCATCAAATCCACGTTTGAACATACATGATCGTCTGTGAAGAGGTAACCATCTTATTGTAATGCTTCCAATAATTTGCAATGGAGAATATTTAGGTGATTCAATTTGGGTGTATTGTGGGGGCCCATCCTTATTCACACGACTCTTTTATCTTTGACAAGAATTGTTCCTTTTTGTTATTGATATTGCATTCCGATGTAATCTACCCAAGGCGCAGTTTAGACCATGTGCATCATTTAATTAATAGCTCATAGATCTATGTCTGAGAGTTGTTTGCACTTCCAAACTCGAGATAACTTTATAGAAAATCGGTGCTAATTCTAGATATAGATTGTTATGGATCCTATCATCTCCATCGAGCTATGATCTATCATTCTCAAATTTATAGTATTCAGACCTCTGAATGTTCTCTCTGTCAGATCTCATACTTTTCAAGCATGCAACCTTCTGAAGGAGCATTCAATCAATGTTTTCCAAAATAATAGCATGACCTTGATCATTGTTTTCACATGCTGCATTGTGAATCTTGGTGAAATCATTGTCTCCTTCTTGCATTGTTCATTTGGGTCTAGTTAGTGACATTTTGCATTGATGAATATAAAGAACTGGACGTCTCCACCATTTTCACATAAAAATTCAACATTGAGAAAGTCTTTACAGGAGCGGTGAATAGAAATCACAAAGAATTAAGAAACTCTGCAGACAGTGACCTTTTGTAGTTCAGGCATGAAGAACAACTCCAAATTCAAGTAAAACTCAGTCATGAACAGATTTTAGGTCAGGTAATGAAATCAAATTTTGTTAGTAGCATTGTAGAGGTATTGAAAGCACCTTTCCAACATATTTTTCGGTTTATAAAACGGAGCTCTAGTTGTGGAATTATCAACAAATCATTATGTCACTTCAATGAAGTCGTGAGTTTTTGCAGCCATTTGTGTTTGGCTATTTTTTTAATTTTTAGCAAAGACTATAGTTTGAAAAATTTAATTTTACTATAGTTTTTGTTTAATATTTACATTTTAAGGGCAATTATTATGTTTTTTAGCCAAATTAATATTTTTCCGAAACACTTCTTTTTTGGGCCTTTGACATTTTTGGAATCCTCGTTTCCTCCCAGTTCCAACGAGTGGTCACATGATAAATTTTCTTTTCATCCGGAGCAATTTTTAATCGTTGATCCAATTTTAACTCAAATTGGGCCTTTTTTACGGGAAATTAAAACCTCAATAAATTTTGCTTGGTACCTCGAAATCAAGTGCCGTTTTTGGCAAAAGTGTTTGTTTTTTTTATCCTCTTTGCATTGATTTCAATTTCGTTGAAAAATAAGATGTTTGAAAAAATACATTACGGACACATTTTGGGTGTTACCCGACGTCTAGAAAACTAAAGTGTCTCACATTGCGGGAGGGAAGATATAATAAACAATATGGAAATAATTAAGGTTCATATCCAAATCAGGTTGAGTTAGCATGTTGTTATCGGAGGATGGAGGAAACGAAGGAAGGAGGACAACCAACGTCCTCGTCAATCAATCATCATCAACGAGGGGCCGCATAATAGATTTGGTGACAAGTGTGTGTTTTTTTCTTGGCATTTTCAATGTGTTGATTCATTTCAAGTTCTGTTTACTGCTTTTGTAGAATAATGGAAATTTCACATTTTGGGGGAATAGAACACAATATTCCATTTCCATTATATGTGAAATATATTCTAGTATGAGCTATTTCCTATATACTTCCCTGATGTACAAGCATAGTGGCGAACAAAAGCACCATAGTAATTCAAATCATGGATCTTAAAAAGTTTTGTGGGAGATCCAAAAAACCACACGAGGTGGACAGTTGATGGGGTCTGTTCATGTCAAGGTTTGTAGTAAACATGTTTAAAACCATGGAAGGAGAGAGCCTTTCTTTTGGATCAAGGTCACGAGTCACAGAGATGGACATGCCACAGGGGTAAGCATACTACAGAGAAGTGTGTGAACGTTTTTTCTACCATGTTTGCACTAAGGGGGGAATGTTAGGAATAATCCTATTAGTGCTCATAGGGTTTGCATAATATATATGTGAGAATATATTATAATGTGGTTGAGTAAATTGTTATTAGAGTTATAACAATTTATGTAATTAGTGAGTGGTTGAGAGAATATAGGTATGCATTGTTAGAGTTGTTATGCATATCTAAAAGCCTATATATATATATATATATATATATACATAATATATTGTGAAAGTACATCCTAACAAATTGAATGATAGATTATTATTCCATGAATTTTATTGTGTAAATCTAGTTAAAACCATTATCAATCCATTCATATCACACTCCTTTTTTTGTTATCCTTGTTATCATCTAATTTCATCTCTTGTTCCATTTTGGTAAACACCACTCAATATTTTCATCATTATTCTTCTTCTTCGGCTTGATGATCCTACTTAACCATCCCCATCACATGGTAATCTTAATTAAGAGTTTATCTTAAGATTAGTTTTCCATATGACCCTTCCACATCCCATCATATTTCCCTCATCTTTTGTCTCCCATCTCTTGTCGTAATCATTTGCTCCAACCAACCATTCCACACCTGTACCCAATACAATGTCATCTTTCTCCTTCCATATTGTCACTGCCAGTTTGGTGATCTTACTTAACTCCTCATCCGGCCTGACGATCTTACTTAAGGGTCCTTATTAAAGATGACCTGTCATCCTACACTCGCCCACCACTCCACATTCTCACCATCTACATTTTCTCGTTAGTCCCCATCATCACATCCTCTCACCTCCTCTTCCATTCTTACTTTTCATCCATCATCCCTCATTGGGTAATTTAACCCGTTGCATTCATTCATTTCATGTCTTATTTCTTCATCTTTCTCTCGTTCATTATCATCCAATGCATCCTCTCCTTGCCTTCATCTTCGCACACATCGTTATCCCTTCTTTCTTTACTCTTTCCACTCCATCTTCTAGAGTTCTCCCACATATCTACCCCCATATTTACCCATCATTGTCATTGATCATCTCCTAACATTATTTCATCATCATCTTCCATTTCCGCACTAATAATTATCGGTGGACTTCTCCTAAAAAGCAATCCTCCATTATAGCTTCATTCATTCCTTCCTTTGTGCCCTCTGATTATTATTGGGGGACTTCTCTTAACATCCCTCCATTGGCATTCCCATTTCCATTCCTCATTTACTTTTCCCCTCTTATCACCTTTTGTCCCATCCTTCCCTACTAATCACTATCGGTGGATTTCTCCTAACATCCCTTCGTTGGCATTCCCTCTTCTATCTCTTCCTCTCTTTTTCTTCGCCACCTCTCCATCTTCCATTCTTCCTTGCCAATTTATTTACTTTCTTCATCATACACCCTCTCTCTATTTTCTCCTCATCAAATTATCCTAATCTTACGCATCTCCGCATATTTTCCAATCGGTGTCATTCCTCCCCTCCAGCTTCCCCTTACATTTATGATATTTCTCACTCTTTATCGAATATCTCCCATTTTGGTTTCCTCCCATTTGCATAATTTCCTCCGTTTTCCTCCCCTCCTTTCTACCCCTGGTTTTTTTTACTTCCCGTGTATCGCCTTCTTTCTCATTGTACCTCTCACTTCCTTCTTACTTCCCCATTTATGACCTGGCACTTCAACATTGTCCCATATTTTTTATCATCTCACCATCCACATGCATTTTCATGCGATCAGTTCCATATTCTTTGCCTTGTATTTCCTCACTATGATCTGGTTTCTTCAATTCTCTCCACTTTATCATCTCTTTCATTTTCCATTACCTCTCTCCCTTCATCTGATTCATCCTCTTTCACACCTTTCATTTTAAATAACTCTCTCCCTTTTTCATAATTTCACTCTCTGCTCTGTCATTTTTTTGTCTTCTCCTTGTTTTTCCTTCATCATTTCCTCCTTCCCTTATAATCCATCTTTGTTATCTTCGTCCTCCCCTTTAATTCCTTTTTTTCCTCCTCCATTTCCATACCCTTGTCTCCCTTTTGACCTTTCTTTCTCTTCTCATAATCAACCACTCCTCCTATCCATTCCATTTTCTCTTTCTCATTACATCCTTAAACACATCCTTCACACCTAGCATTCACAATCAATTCCGATGTTTCTTCTTTTATACACCATCGCCAATTCATTTCATTACATCTCGTTCTCATCCTTCTCTCTGCAGATTGACCTCTTCTCTTTTTGAGAACCCCGTCACATCTTTTATCTTCACGAGTCCTCTCGTAGGGACACCATCATATCCATTTCTAAGAATCTATTCTAATCTTTCTTGAACATTTTTGTCTTGGAAGATACCATAACGGCCATCACCTATCTGATCCTTGAGTCACACAACGTTGGAGAACACTTAACATTTTCTCTAACCCTCATCGAGTATTAACATACCCGCATTACATATTCATAATATTTCGCGAAGAAATATTGCAGAAGGAACTTAGAAGCGAGTAGACTTTTGGTATAGGTAATCAAATCTACTTATGTCAAAGGTTTTTCCAAACTACATAGCCAATATTTATGTTCCCTCATCCTACAACCATGGAACACCTACCACTTATTCAAAGTTCTCGAGATTGGAGCTACAACAAGAACCGTAAAGGTGATAAATGGAAAAAGCAACCAACACAAAAATTGTTTGGGTCCACCCGAGATTTTGGATATCCCACTTCGGGATTCAACGTCATATGACCTTTTTGTTGGTCAGAACTCCTTTTATAAAAACCTTTCAGAAATATTGCGTCTAAATTTGGCTCAACCCCACATGACATCAACAACAATTTGGACATGTTCAAGCACAACTACTGATCCCATGTGGCATGTTTTACACACTACCAGGAGACACATGACCTATTACAGAATGTTAGTTCGACTCGTAGGGTCGAATGCAATATTCAACATGAACCAATGCAAGAATGGCAAGTCTTCACACAACTTCATCTAGGAAACAACATGGGTCTTGAAAGTCGTTATATGTTAGGGAAACAAGACTTTGACGTACATAATAATTGGAGCATACATGACGTTACACAATATTTGAAATTAACTGGTTCATCATTCATCGAGAGAGAAAAGGCAAACAATTAACAATACCATGCAGGTCACACCACCATCTACATCAATTCCTTTGTCTTCGAAAAAACAACTAGCTCTTGATACCATACTACACCATTCGAAAAACAAAACCCATCTACCTCCACTAAGATTGATAATTCAAGGAATGAAAGGCACGGAAAATCATTTCCATAAATAAAATCAGAATACATTCACAACACCAAATGTACATCTCCCTCACCTCTACTTGTGCTCGCCCCTACTATTGTTTTCAGCCAACATTTCCGCATCCACAATCCATGCGCAGCTTGCGTATTCAAATCAAAGAACCAAACCCCTTGAAGGTAGTGCATTATCGTCATTTCAAGAGTCATTTGAAACGTATAGAATATGTTCTTATTGATGAAATGAGTTTCATCGACCAAAGTTACTAATAAAAATTGACAAGGCTATGTGAAGCTTTCCCACACTCAAGAACATCTTCAAAGTCGTTATATTCGAGACTAACAATGACCAACCTTCATCGAGAGAAAAGGTGCATAATAAATTAACAATAAGAATTTGGGAACAAATCAGTCATCCACAACTTGATGACCTCGGCCACTATTACCGCCGGTTTTGGGCAGTCCTCTTTATGCAAGTAATTCCTAAGGAACAACCCTTTGGAAGGGATTTCATTCTTCCATTACATTGCAAAAACATATTTCGGAAAGTAACAACCAATGCACAAGTTTCATCCCAGAATTTACTGCTCCACATGTGAGATTCAACCCCTCTAATTGAGGATTGGGAACTCGTAATGTCTCGCATAGACACACACCTAAATCAGCAAGAGCTCAACATTTTTAAAGACGCACCACATTTTTTTGTAAAAAGCGGTCTGTGGACTCCACAACCTTCAAATGTTAAAGGCATTGAGCGTTTTGATTGCCCAATCCATTACTGAAAGTAACAGGCGGTCTGGACCCAGAAATCCTGATGATGATCAGTTGGAACACAAAGTTTTGTTGTGCAAACAACAAAAATTCATGATTATTGCCCATCTATGGGTTGATGCGTAGGACTCGTGAATGGTGCTATAGGAACAATCATCGACATTGTCTATGATGCATCAATGCAACCAGCAACATTACCTTTATTTGTTGTTGTCAAATTTGATAGATCTGATGGCCCATGTTGGGATCCCTCCAACCCATTACATATTCCCATACCCCTTATTTTGAGAGGGAATCGAAGACAATTGCGATTAAAATGGCATGGGGATTAACTATCCACAAGTCACAGGGACTTACTTTGCACAGAGCAACCGTCGACATTGGAACCACTGAAAGGTAGGGTCTGACTTTCACAACTTTCTCTAGAGTTCCCTCGCTTGCAAATCTGCACGCATTTCACCTACTTTTTCATTCGAGAGATACTCAAATATGGCGCACGTACCAACACTTGGAGCAAGAAGAAATGAGGAAGCAAGACTACTATCACTCAACCCATCGTAAATACTACCCTCTGCTTTGATAGCACCTCCACTACTACTATACTCAACACTTCTTGTATCCAAAGCAACACTGCTGCTCAAGGGGTATCAAATGTAATCATGTTTATTGAAACTAAAAATGTCCACTAAAGGCTACCATTCATGATATAAAAACTACAAATGTATACATGTCTCATTATGTGCACGTAGATCTACATTTATTTGATGTTGTGAAATATAATATGCAACTTTAAATGTACGAATTTGTAACATAATTAAATGTACACATACAACATTTCAATGTAATGTTTCAACTAAATTCTACACTACAACTATCAATCACACACATTATCAATTATAATAAATGTTTTTCCAACAAAACACCAACCAAACAACCGATGCACAACTAACACAATAAACCCGAATTAAATACATACTTCATCAACTATAAAATAAGTTCAACTATCAAAAACGGTATCAAATGTATTCATGTAAGAATTTTTAACAAGTTTGAAATGTAGAAACAACCTTAAAATTAAGTGGCCCATCTATATTTCTACACTTACGAAAAACAATCACACCCCTTATTTTAAGGCTATGCAATTAATACTAATGTTTTAAAAACTTTACTATATTTTTTTCCTATTTGCACTTAAAATTATAATAAAAATCACTAATATTAACACTTAAACGTACATGTGAATGGTTGATATAGAGAAATATTTATAAGTCATTGACCTAATCTTGCACCATATTTGTTATAAGGAATTTTATACAAGTCAATAGATTTATAAATTGTGTTCTCTATCGGTTATTGAAATGCACCTTTAGGTATTGATTCTAGTTAATTCTCTTATATACAAATTTATGAATAAAATACTTTATAATATTATATACAACATTGCACCATTTAACTTCTTCACTGAACATATGTAATTCCCCTTTTGTTTCTACCTTGTCTTTCTAAACACCTTGATTTGGTGTTTTATGAATGAAATTGCTCATATAAGTTAATTGAAAAGAGACCAAATCCCACATGAAAAAAATACATGTTTATGCCAAGTAAGTCTTAATATTCATTTGAGAGAGTGTTAGGTCTCCCCAAGTACCCATCTTGTCTTGTGATGTGTCTTTGAAGTTCGAGTTAATGATCAAATTGAATTACGTATAACTAAAATAATAAACATTATTACTATTTAGCATTCATGAATGTGTTACACATGTCAAGCCTAAGGTCACCATGAGTCTCTTTATGCCTTGTAGACTTGTGAACCACGTTTAGATAATGATAGCAATATATTAAACAAATTAAGATATTAAATAAATAAATTTAAGAAATTAGGCTTGATGGAAAGTAGATTTCTTGTAGACATCTAAAATGTCGACATAATTAATTCCGATTAATTTGTCCCGTAAATATCTTAACATCTTCATTATCTAATTAATCTCTTTCCTATAAAATACCACATATACCCTTTATCCTAATTAAATCATTTATCTAATATTTCATCATTTCATCTTTAACCCCTTTAATTCATTATTATATCACATTATCCATCTTAATCCTTATTATCATTTTCTTGGAATTTAATATTCCTACACCCACCTACCCACCTACTTTGTCGGAGGAATGTGACGAAGATCTGGAGGGAATCCATGAGCATCAAAATGTTGCACTCAACCACAAAATGATGTAGCTTCAAGATCGAAGAAAGAAATCACCCATGAAAGAAATGTGCATGCATTAAGGGAAAAATGGCTCTAATCCCATATTCCATTGTATTTCTCAAGATGAAAGGGTGCACATAAAGTAGTGGGGTGTGTAACTCCCCCACAAATGTAGCCGTCAAGAGGTGGGAGTTACATTCTCGGAATAGCCAGTCAAATGTAACTCATATGACGCTCTATGATGCGTGTAAGGCCATAATGACTCCCTAAGACACATAAGTATGGTGAATAACCTATGTGTAGGAATCTCATGTACTTAAAATATATGTATGGTAAATATCCTACACTAACACACCCCCTAAAGCATAGCTTAAGTGGACACATAGATGAAAACAAGGAGAAGTGGGTCCCAAAAATAAGCTTGATGAAGTACCCATGTACAATAAACTCTCCAAAAGTAGATTAAAAGGAGAAAAAGTAGTGGGAAAACTCCCCCCCAAAGGAGAGACAAGTCCACTCTCTAATCTAAGAAAGATGTCAAAGATGGGTTCTACCACAGACGAGCCTGTTAAGGTACCCATGTACAAAGAGGCAATTTCTCGGAAAGAAGAAGAAGAGAGAAAAAGAGGGAGACGAGAGGAATGCAGAAGATGGCATCGATGGATCTGAACTCTACAGCTTTAGGAGGTCTCCCAAAATAATGTCGATCACGAGATCCTCTACCTCTGGATTGAAGAAAAGCCACCCACACCGAACTATGTGCCTACCCTTAAGAAGGACAGAAATGATGTGTTGGAATTCCTCCCACTCTGTGAAGGAAACTAAAGGCAACAACACAAAGAGCTTTGAGTCTGGTCCATGAAAGTGTGACATAGGTCTAGCAAGAGAGTGCTAAGGAACCGAAGATAATCCCACGTGTGTAGAACTATTGAGTGAAGAAGGGGAACACCTGTAGAAAGGATGTCCAACTGATGTGAAGGAAAAAAAAATGCCCCACAATAGAAAATGGATCCTCAAGCAAGGGTGGATCAATTAAGGTCTCCAGAAAAGTGGAAGTGGTAAGAGTCCCAAAAGGGGCACTCCCAACAAGGAAGATGATGAACTCCTCTGAAATACCTGTAGATGGATAATGAACCTATAGTACATTAAAAGTGTACTCTAGGAAAAGATGACTAAGGTCAAGCATATACTTGTCCCAATAGGGGGCTCAACAAACAAAAGAGTGATGTCAGATAAGTATGAGTCATCCAATGAAGGTAGAGGAATGAAAGGGGACTCACACATTGAAGGTGGAAAAGAGGAAGTTGTGATGATTGTATGAGATTGAATAGGAGACTTCTCAATAACTGATGAGATGTGGGATGTGTCAACACTCTCTGGAATAGTGAGAGAAGGAGGAGAAGAGTCCTTTGTAATACTCTCGACATCAGAACTAGGTGCACAATCCTCGTCATCAGAAGTAGAACCAAGCGAGTATGTGTTAGTGGAACTGTCATCACACGAAGAAATATAGGAGACAACTGAATCAACATCAACAAAAATGGTGGCAGTATGTGAAGGGTCTCCATAGAGGGACTGAAGGATGCTCCAGACATGATGGGGTGGATCTGAGTCTACCACTTGAAACCAGAGAGATCTAGAGATATGTATCATCATGTGACCAAAAACATGGTCGCAAGTGTCAAGAAAGTCCTCCAGATGAAGATGATCAGTGGGTGTAGGAACTGGCCCAAGTAAGAATGATGAAAGAGCCTCATAGGGAAAGTAGCATTCCATGGAAGCACACTAAGATGAATAATTCTCTCTCCTAGTAAGAAGTGGCAGAGGTTGTAAGGTGATCCTACAACGCTCAAGTCTAGAAAGAGAACCCTCCATGATGTGGAATCAAAAGTGAAAGGTGCACAAATTCAAGATGTCAAACTCGACTGATAATGTGTTTGCGTGCAATACAAAACCCAAGAGTACTAGTGACCCCCCAGAATGTGGCACTTTATAAAGTAGTTCATTTACAAAATTGACAATGTCATCACGTAATGTCTGATAAATCATGCAACTTTGACTGAATAAGCGCTCAAAAATGAGTAGTGACTCTAAAGTTATAGAAGAAATACGATTCCCGTAACTGATGGAAAATACGAGTAAACTTTGCAAACTGATTAACAAAGTGCCCGAAATGGGTGCAAAGGGTGTCGTGTGGGTACTCATTTGAAATGACATAAAATTTTAGATATGGTTTGTTTTTCTTGCGAGGTGGGATTAGCCTCCTGCCAACCTTAGACCTCGCCCTCCGTCTTCGACACATGAATGAAGGACATTAAATACAAGCAAAATAGAGCCCAAAAATATTACAATGCCAAGATAAGAATGTTTTTGCCTCAAAAAATTAAAAAAAGGATTGTTTTAACCTTGTAAAAAAATTCTAAAAGGGAATGGATGGGGTGCCACACTGTCAAGCCATGTGGTGGAAGTGGTGCAAAAACTGTCCATGCCCTGGGTTACTCTTGTCCTAGTCACACTTTTTGAAGTAGCGAGCAATAAATACATGTATAAAATGTAATAGAATGTGTACATGAAGTACAATATAATCCCTCCCCCTTTGAAGTGTGATGCAAATATCCTAGTCGTGTGCTTCGTGATGGAGTTATGTGGATGCAAACGATCTCTAATGTAATAGATGGATGCAATTCTAGATGGATTATAGTATTGGATAGTGTTTGGTCCCTCATTATGGTCTCATAACTTTATATGTATAGGGTTCTATTGATCTAATTTCATAATTAACCCCAAAATGGTCGACCACCAAAAAGATAAGAAGGTAAAACAACTAAAAACACATAATTTACCCATTCAACGTACATCCTCACCTAAATTCCAATCCAAAGAATCCAATATTCCAACCAAATTTGATTTATCTAATTCACCCATCCAATCTATATCAATACCTAAAACCAAGCCAAAACGTCATAAGAGTTATCTTCCTCATAATACTTCGATTGGGTCCTACGCAAAAAAAAAAATTGACATTTAGTTCGAATATCTACCATCACACTTCCTCCCATTAAATATTTCAATCCCTATGGTCCAAATCCATCATGGTTAAATCCTAATTGCAGTTGCACTTATCATCATACTGTGGGCCATGACATTGAACATTGTAAGCCCTTTCGTACAATCGTCCACAACCTTATTGAGAAAGATGATTTCCTCATTCAGCATAAATATCCTTCTCCATCTACATTTAATCCAATTTTTATCCCATCCATCGGGTTTCCCATGATTCCTTCATCCACATCATCCCTTAACATCCCTCTTACACATGACATTCCTCTTAAGGAAGGTCCTTCATTGTTAATCAATAATACTTATCTCTCCAAGCACACTTGTGGTCTCTGACCATTTATCCCATCCAAATCTAAAATAATCTCACCTAAACTCTTTTGACATCATTTAAATCCTCCACATTTAATTCATTAGGGAATCAACCTTCCCTCGCCCTTTAGCATATCATCTGTTTAACTCCCTTGACACTAGGGGACTTTGTTCCTTGACATTATTTTATTTGCCTCATCAAAATTCATCCAATCTCAACTAATTATGTCCAAATCTTCATCTCATTCTAAGTCCACCATTGTGGCCATATTGTGTCTCTTTTGGGGCACCATCTGTTTCATCAAGTCCACTTTTGTAGCCATTTTTGTCCTTCCATTGAGGGACCATATTTCCATTTTCATTAAAGTCCACCATCGTGGCCATATTTGTGTCTCTCTTGGGGAACCATTTATTTTCATCAAAATCCACCGTTGTGGTCATATTTTTGCTTCCTTAAGAACATAGTTTTATTTCTCACTTTTCTATCATATTTAATCCTTTGCAAGCTCTCATCTTGTCACAACTTTAATGTCTTCTCTCCCTTATTGGTAAACCAGAGATAGAACCTCTTAATGCATTGTACTTGCAACCCATCTATTGTTAGCATATCTATCAATGAGCACTTAGTCATATCTTTAGATCATTCATCCATCATTAGCCCCTTCCATCTTTCATTGTAATGAGTTGGAAGTATGTGGTCTACCATCACTACCAGTCACGACCTTAAATATGGGCACCACAGCCCTGTCCATGGCATTTTCCTTATGGATAATTTCTCCCATGTGGTGAGAACTCCACGATCATTACATCTGTCACCCTCTCATTCTCATATTTTAGTCATGTAAAGGGTCTAGGGGTGTCTGTTGTACATTCATTATCCCCTCCTAAGTAGTCTACTTAGCTATCCCCAACTCTCCCCCATGTAAAAATAAATTTCATGTATGTAAAAAGTAAAAACAAAGTTATCAAAGAAACAAAATGATCCCTCGAAGGGCAATTGTTTAAAAAGGAAAATAAAAGAAAAGCATACAAGTCAAAATCAAATAAAAATAATAAGAAATAGACTGATCCCTCGAAGTACGGCTATCACACATATTATACTACCATCCATATTATGTATAAAGTAGACCATACCCTCGAAGGATGACTACTCTATTATTATGGCATTTGGAAGGTCTCCTAAGTAGCATTCCGTGGAAGCACATCAAGCTAAATAGTTCTCTCTCCCAATAAGAAGTGGCTGAGGCTGTAAGGTGATCCTACAATGCTCAAGTCTAGAAAGAGAACCCTCCATGATGCAGAATCAAAAGTGAAAGGTGCACAAATGCAATATGTCAGACTCGACTAATAATTTGTCTGTGTGTAATACAAAATCCAAGAGTACTAGTGACCCCTAGAATGCGGCACTTTATAAAGTAGTTAGTTTTCAAAATTGACAATGTCATCACATAATGTGTGATAAATCATGCAACTTTGACTAAATAAGCACTCAAAAATGAGTGGCGAGTCAAAAGTTATAGAAGAAATACGATCCCCAAGAATCGATGGAAAATGTGATTAAACTTTGCAAAATGATTTAAAAGTTCTAAATGGGTGCAAAGGGTGTCGTGTGGGTACTCATTTGAAATGGCATAAAATTTTAGATATGGTTTGTTTTTTTTGAGGTGGGATTAGCCTCCTGCAAACCCCAGACCTCGCCCTCCATCTTTGACGCACGAATGAAGGACATTAAATACAAGCAAAATAGGAGCCCAAAAATATTACAATGCCAAGATAAGAATGTTTTAGCCTCAAAACATTAAAAAAAAGGATTATTTTAACCTGTAAAATTTTTCTAAAAGGGAATGGATGGGAGCCCACGTTGTCAAGCCATGTGGTGGAAGTGGTGCAAAAATTGTTCATGCCCTGGGTCACTCTTGTCCCAATCGCACTTTTTGAAGTAGTGAGCAATAAATACATGTATAAAATGTAATAGAATTTATACATGAAGTAGAATATAATCCCTCCCCCTATGAAGTGTGATGCAAATATCCTAGCCGTGTGCTTCATGATGGAGCTATGTGGATGCAAATGATCTCTAATGTAATAGATGGATGCAACTCTAGATGGATTATAGTAGTGGGTAGTGTTTGGTGCCTCATTATGGTCTCATAAATTTATATGTATAGGGTTCTATTGATCTAATTTCGTAATTAACCCCAAAATGGTCGACCACCAAAAAGATAAGAAGCTAAAACGGCTAAAAAGAGCCCAAAAGATGGTGGGAAAGTTCAAAAAGGACTGGGATACCCCTGGTGGGACCAGGGCACCGATGGGTGCCCCAATACTAATATGGGTGCCCTAGTTGAGGCTAAAATAACGTGGGATGATAGAATTTTATTGGGCATACGAGTGCAAGAGGTCGGTAATGATGAAATAAAATAAAATAAGATGACCAAAAGACGAGAGTTAATTAGTACTTTCTTCACTCAAGAAATTTCTAAATAGTAGTATGAGATTGAGACTAAATAATGTCTAAAGTACATAATTTTGTGTCTAAAAATGGTGGTTTTTGGTCATGGTTGAAGTCCTAGAGGAAGCTTAGGAAGTATAACAAAATAATTAAATCAAATCACATGTAAAAATCAACCAAATTTTCTAATTTCAAACAATGGCCAAAATGAAACAAGGTGAGATAAAAGGTTCAACATGACAATGTTGGCATCCTTTGTAGTGCTACCACTGAGTCCCATGTTCGCCAAGTGGTGCTACTGCAAATCCTACACACTCAAGGCAAACCTCAAATCTACTCGACATGATAAAATATCCATATAAATCAAAATGAAATATGACTAAACAATATCAACTAAATAAAATCTCACAACATTTATTCTACCAATGATACATATAAGCATGATCTAATATCCACAATGTATAACTCAAAGTCACAATCATTAGTGAATACCATATATCAACATAATCCATCAAATCTAAAACATCCTAGTATCATCATCTCTAATCATAATGAAATAACCAATGTCTTAAATATCATATAATATGTTAGAAGTGTCTTGTCAAATATGATGGCATAGACCATAGGATAATAATCATAGCAAGTTAGAATCAAAATCTATCAAAATCAAATGACAAAGTCTCATATGAAATAATCAAACTACTCATATGAGTCAACATGTCCTAAGAAGGGATAGAAAATCTAGTGGGCACTACATAATGTAAGTATAATGCAAAACCAAGTATATATGATCCTATACGAATCCTTATGACAAGTATTAGTAGAGTCATGGGTGTTTATATTTTCCTATTAAAAATCAAGCTATATAAATTAATTGTGATAAGAGAAAGGAGAAAAATCAAATGGAACCATCATAGGTAAAATGTTAAATGAAGTTAAAAAAATGCAGCCTAGTTTTAAGAGGAATGAAGGTTTTCATGTTAAGTGCTCTTCAAATAATTAAGGTCAATTAATGAAGATGATATTGTAATAAATATGTAACCATGAAATGTTGTGTTGTGGAAAGTGCCTAACTGTAAATGTATATTGTAGTTGGATTGTAGTTTGTACCTTGTCATATGGAGAAAAGTGGCTTTGATGTGCATCATGTGTTTTCATGTTATCTATATGGGTTCATGTTAGTGAAAATGTATCATTTCTTGTGTGTTATCCTAAGTGATCTCATGTGGTGTCGTGTTTCTAGAAATGCAAGTCCAAAAAAAAATATTCTGGTATTTTTGTTGTTATATTTGTGTGTGTAATTTGTGGGTGTGACAATTTTCGCCAAACAAATAAAATGACCATATCTCAAAATAGAATTTGAATTTTACAAAATAAAAATAGGTAATTTTGAATATGATAAATTGAAATTAAAAACTCCAAAGGGTTTTCCCAAAGTGTATATTTTTCTAATTACATCTTAATTAAAAAATTATAATATTTTATTTCCAAAATCTGTCTTTGAAAATTAGGCAAACAAAAGATTTTTGTTGAAAATGAAAAAATGTAAAATAACCTCAAAGTAATTTGAATATCGAGTCATTTACACTCAAGATATGAAAAAAGTAATTTGGCATTTAAGCGCCCTAAAAGGTGACCCAAAGGGTAGAATTGACTATGAAAACCTGGGAAATGTTGTGCAAATCAAGTTTAGGTCAGATAATAGACAAAATTAGGTATGGATATGAAAATAAAATGTAAATATGAACCTTAAAGTAACTAAGATGTCGAAATCAATAGGCCTAATCTATTGAAACTTGGCAAGACTTTAGATTAGGTGAAGGATTTGATCATTCAGGTTCACCAAATTATTTAACCTATTTGGTTAAAAGAGGGTTTGTTAATTTATGGGATATTGTCCTAATCAATTAGTTTCCAAATTTAATTGTAATAAAATCATGATAATACATGAAATAAAGCACTAGTAATGAGAGGTAGAAGAAGACTTAGCTGATATTATGATTTTTGTGTTAGTGTAGGCTGACTTGATGGTTGAAAATGTGCTAAAAATAGAATATGTCAAAAAATATAATTCTAAAAATAGATTTCAAAAAGTAGAATTTTATACCTAACCAAAATATCTCCTAAAAATAAAAAACAAAACTAAAACTAGTTTTAATTGTAATTAATAAGGTGCCCATATTGACATCATGTTCAACATTAATAAGCTACCCCATATGTGGTTGTAATAAATTAAGGGCTCATTTTGATTAGTTTAACTTGGGTTTTTCTACCTAAATATATTAAGATATCATTATACAATATTAACATCTCTAATATCCACCGTGCAACCTATAATTTTTGTGATCGTTGGAGTAGAAATAATAAATTATTCGGTGATGCAAGATTTCTCACTCATATGCTCCTACATCAATATATTACCCATCATAAAAGATATATTATTTATCATAAAGTACATTCATGATTGAGATGATCTTCTTTGTGTAGTCTTTGGTACATGGTGTACATATGTGTTTCACTATCCATTTCTAACAATGATCTCCTAAATTGTTAAAAATGTGTAACATTTTCATAAATGAACTTTTTAATATTTATCAAGCCCCTCAAATATGTACAATATCACCAATAGGTATCCACATTCAAAAAAACTTATGAGATATGAAGACTTTTTCATAATGGTCTTTCATCCATAATTTGTTACATCTTCACACATCTTATGTCTTTATAGTTATGCCTTTTTAGGTGAAAGCTATTTTGAGGTGGACTATTGTCTGCCAATTGAATTTTTTTTGTAACATACACTATTTATTGAAAAATAAATCAAGTACTTAAATCCCCAATAACGTGTCAATGACCCTAATCATCACAATTTGGATAATTTTTAATGATAATGAAGAATATGCTCATGATATATGAACTTTCCATGGAGGTACTTGGGTTACTATAAAAGATATCTTGATGCTCCTTTCCATGTTCTTATCTAACACTAAGTCGAACGATAACCATATAATATTCAAAAGTTGGCATATAATGGATGGGAAAACTTATATGGCATATTCATAAGTTGGCATATAAGAGGATGCTCATAATATAATGTTCCACCTTTGAGTATTCTATTATGTATTTTTTATAGTTGTTTTCTTGTTGAATTGTTTCCTCCTCTAGGAGTTTTGGCACTTTATTTTTTATTTTTATTGTTATTAACATCTTCTTCTATATTTTTAAAAGTTAAGATTATCTTTATTTCATGGAACATAAACTATATGCATTAGATTTTTAAACGCTTTTGAACTGGAGCTATGAACTGGGGGTTGGTGGGACCCCACCCTTACAAACATAGAAGAGATCAAACAAAATAACACCAACCAAAACAAACCAACAACAAATAGAAGTATACAAACGACAAAACCTGTAGCCAAAAAACCTCCACAACCGCAGATTATGACCGAACTGACTTAATCGTTATTTGAAATATCAATCACTTCTTACTAAACATTGGTAAAAGGGGAAGCAAGACCCACCGAGCTCCACCTCTGAGTTGCCATCCTATGAGGACTGCCACCCGCCTTGGCAATTTTTATCAGGATAGAATACGTCATACCAATATCATCCCTCGGGGTGAGAACCTGAGCAGGCACGTGACCGAGTAGGGCTTTGATTGTTGATAGATCCAGCTGGGGAAGATGACATGTCCCAAGACTTTTGGATACAAACAAATCATACAAAACCTACGTAAACCGAATGAGAGAGTGGTATCCGATCTGCCATCTGTTCCTCCAAACCCTTCTCCACCCATCTCGCCTCAGTCGTATGGCCTTTGAATAGGAATAAAGAAGACATGTTACAATTTTCCACGTCCTCATCTAATCCCACTTTGTGAGATGGTGAGATGAAAACACGAGCAATCTCTAGGGTTTCATCCCTGTTTTGTTTGATGAGAAGAATATTCGACATAAAAACTGAAGCAACTTGGGTAAGTGAATGAAGTTGGGCGGCCAAAAAGTGGAGAAAACCCGAAAAAAATAAAACACATACGCGTTCTATTATAACGCAATTGCGTTTTAAATTCTTAGGTTTGGGATTTACCAAAGCATAATGTGTACGCGTTATTTATGCTATAAATAAAAAAAGAGGCCCGAGCCTCTATCATTTTATCTCCCTCAAATGCGAGTTTCAGAGCTTAACCGTTCCCTTGCGTTTTTTCATTCAACTGGATCTCAAGATCAAAGGATCGTTTCTAGATCACCGGGAAGATCTGAATCGACGATGGCGCCACAGAGAAGAGGTAGGCACAATTATTTTCTCAAAATTGCATTGAAATATGATAATTATAGAGTAGAATTTTAATTGAATACATTTTTATTGTTACAATTCGAGGTCAAGGGAATCAACCACAACCAAACCCTTTTATTCCTATCATCCCTCCCAACCCTCCCATAATTGCTCAACATCCCCTAGGTAGTCAAGAAGATTTAGCAGCCCACATAGTTGAAAAAAAATTGAAATTGAGGATTTAATCAAAAGAATGAGGGATTCACAATCTACAAACCCCCACCGCACCTCTCTTGCAAACACATTGGAGGCATTACTTTCTCAAGTTGACATGGCAACGGGAAAATTGATCGTTAGAAAACTTATAGAGAGGGTTGTAGGGTTTATTATTCTAACAAATTGTCATATGTAGATGTAAAGAAAAAATAAATTACAAAATACCTCATATGTGCCTTATTCACACCCCCACACTAATTTTCCTATTTCGTTGTCATGTAAACAGTTTCCCATCCATTGGTGCAATAATAATTTGATTAAAAATAATTTTTGGCAGTGATGGTGGATGGTGTTTGATTTTCCACCTTGTAATAACAACGAGGTGCCACTATACTTTCTAAGGAAACTCTATTGCGAGTTTATCCTCAATGAGATCCCAAATTATTTTGATTTATGAGATTTCCAGGGCCGAGGAAAAGGATCTGCACAGAATCAACTAGGTGCACAACGTGCACCTATTCAAGGGTAGAGTCCCCGCATAGATGCCCCCTCACCCTGAGATTATCCCTCAAGCAATGAAGGAGACAGTAAATATTGATAAACTCCATGCACTTCAAGGGCTATCTACGACTCTTGTTCGACATACGAGGGAGATTTCTAAGCCAGATGGTCGTGGAGGTACACAGAGTATTCCCTTAGGAAGTACTAGCATGTGGCCACATCTTTACTCATCATGTGGTAGCATATGTTTGGGGCCCGAGGAGGATGATACTTTCATGCGTACTGATTTTGGTGGAGTTAGTGCTAGGGGTGCACATGATAATGTCACTATGTAAGATGCATTTTTGAGTGAGACATTTGGATTACAGTCATCGACATCACCTTCACATGTATTTGTTATGTTTTATTATGTGTGTTACAAAAAGTTTGGAGTACTTGACTTAATTATATATATGTTAAATTTTTGAAATAATTATATTTGTACATGTACATGCATTGATATTACAGTGCGCAGGAGGCACATCTTCATCCCGACCATAGGCGGTGAGCACCATGCGTACACATACATGTTGTATATATCTCCCTCCCCGGGTAAATATAGACAAACAAGAATATGGAAATCAAAGAAACTCAAAACCCGACATTTATTTACGCCACTAGTCATGCCCAAGCGCAAATCAGAAGGTGTCGACATGGAAAAGTCACGCCTGTGCACGGATCGAAATGTGTCGACATGGAAAAATTCACGCTCAGGCACAGATCAGAAGGTGTCGACATGGAAAAATTAGCACCCAGGCGCAGATTAGAAGGTGTCGACATGGAAAAAGTTGCGCTCAGGTGCAGGTTGGAAGGTGTTGACATGGAAAAAGTTACACCCAGCGCAGATCAGAAGGTGTCGACATGGAAAAATTAACACCCTAGCGTAGGTTGGAGGGCGCAGGTTGGAAGGTGTTGACATGGAAAAATTCACACCCGGCATAGATCGAAAGGTGTCGACATGGAAAAAGTAGCGCCCTAGCGTAGGTTGGAAGGTGTCGACATGGAAAACGTCGCGCCACAGGCGCAGTTGGAGGGCACAGATCAGAAGGCATTGGCACCACATTTTTAGCTCCTATAGTGCACTTAAAAGTATGTTGACATGAGGATAGATGCGCCAAGGCGCACCTTCAGGAGGTGCAACATTTTGAGCGTTGACACCCCAACCAGCAGTAAAAAAAACCCTGACCCAAATATTCAAATGGCCATAACTTTTCACGAGACCTCGGATTCATGCAAGGTTGGACTTTTCAGAAAGCTTACAAGGTCCTCTTCCCAACTATGACTAGATATCTTTAATTGGGTGAGAAAAAGTTCTTCAAAAATTTGAAATACAGTTCGCCATTTTGGGTTTGCTAGGGTTCTCACCTACCGCCATAATGAGATGAATTAAATACAATATGGAGGTGGTTGGGGTAGATTTGGAATTCCTCTCTCTTCCCTCTCTCATTCTTCCTATAAATTGTAAGGAGGGGATTCTTTCTAAAGGTTAGACATTCTTGTTTTTCCCCTCCCTTCTTCTCTTTGGTAGGTGAATTTGTGGAGTTCAAACCTCCCATCTAAAACTGTAATGCAACTTTGCCTCTTGGCATTTTATAGTGTATTGTATCAATATTTGGAGAAAATAATGCATGCCTATGGATGATTCTCAACCCTCTCTGTGTTCATTTGCATCCTCCTGATCTTTCACTGCAAATTTGGTTATCTATGCATGATCTTGCATTGCATTTTAATGGTTTATGTTTATTGGCAAGACAGTGTTCTTCATTCCTTGGTGCATCACTTTTGTTAGTTTAGGTTTATTTTGTATGCATCTTCTTACCCTATCTCCTTAGCAAGTTAGATTAGGTTTTTTTGAGTAAACCCTCTACATTTTTACGTGTGCATCTCGAGCAGAGGAATAGGAACTGCCTTCATCCGAGAGCTTTTCCGATTTCGCAAGGTCCCACACTTGGGAAAAGCTCTATGTTATGCAATCACACCGAGAGTCTCAACCATCGAGTTGCGGACATTCGGTGGTGGTTCTATGATTCTCCATCAACAATACATTCACAAGTTAATTTATAATGTTAATTGTTTAAAATTTTCACATACATGCAAATATATATATATATATATATATATTATATATATATATATATATTAGTTTTGAAGTCAAATATATGTGTGTTCTTGTATGTCCATCTAACTTACGTGATACATGTTTGATAAAGATGTTGACTTCAGCAGACACCCCACCATCTCTGCGACAAGTAGAGAAAGGTGTTGCCACTCCGATTTCATCTGCACAACAACTCACTGAGGTATTCAAACAACATGTAAATTTTGTTAAATTTCTCGGGTAATTCATATTATGTAAAATTACATGTTAGTAATGTATTTCATTGTAGAATTATTAAATTATGTTGGTAATGTCCTTCATTGTGTATATGCAGGAGTTATCTCGTGACATGTGTAGCAGCTTGTTCATTTGATTCATAGGTGGGGAGGGGTAAAAACAATAATTCTACATTGATAAAATTAGTTAAAATATTGCCATTACACATACATGTACTTAGTTCTATTTTCGCTAATTCTGATGTTAGATTTTCTGATCTTATGTGTATGTAGGGAACTTCAACCCCCTCCATTTTGACTTCAAGGGCATGGACTCCTCCATCTCGTCGTCTTTGTAACCCCGTTTGTACTCCAGGAGCTCCCGATGACTCATCTGAGCATGAGATGCAAATTTGGTGTGATCGACAACTTGTGGTAAGTTTGTGTATTTATGTAAATACTTTCATTCTAGCATGGTCTTAAATACATGTTGAAAACATATATAAATTAAGTTTGACAAAAAAAACATTGTTTGCATTTACAGGATCATCTACAAACGAGTATTCAGCGGAAGAGGACTCATAGTGTAGACACCAAAATCGTGTCGTAATCACCTTGGCCCCTTATCACGACCCTATAATCACCTCCTGCACCCCACACATTTTAATTTAATTACTTTAATTAAATTAATACCATTTACCTCCATACACATTAATTTAATTATTTTAATTAAGTTAATGACCTTTTACCCACACACATATTAATTTAATTATTTACATTAAATTAATTCACCACCCTCACACACCTATTTAATAAAATTGCCTTTATTAAATACACTTCACCTAACCACCCCCATCATTTGACCCATTAACCTAAACCCTAAACCAATGCCCAAAACAAACCTAACATTAGACCCATCCCCTCACTTCATATTAAAAGCCTCCTAAGGTCGGTTTTTCGACCGAGGAAAAGAAGAGACCCTTATCAAATGGCGGAACAACTTCCTAGGCAAATTTTGAACAACTCAGATATCTCGCCCAAACCGATGTCGGTTAACCCTAAACTGATGCCAGTTCACCTAAACTGACGCCGATTATACCGGAATGGACCAAATGCCTATTTAAACCCATTTACAGCTTTGTAAGACAGGTTGTTGGTTGTTGTTGGTCGTTCATGGTTGAACCTTCGGCATTGGATTTCCTTAGCGTGAATTTGATCTTTTTAGATGTAGCAAGCAAAGCAAGGATTGATCTGTGATCAGCCAGGATAACCAAATTCACCGAGACAACAGTGAAGCCTCTTCACTGTTTCAGCCACCCTCCTTACCCAACCATTGCAATACCTTGCCCAATCACCCACGTGACTTCCTCTTCAGTAACCCCAGACCTTCGCAACATACCCATACCTCCTTTGTGATCACCCAACACCTTCTACTAACCCATTCTTGCCTAAAAACCTTTAAAACCCAGACTGTGCAACTTCACCAACCCCCGACCTGACCACCGTTGGTTCTCCCTAATCGTCACGCCGCTTACACTCCAACCGCCATCAGTTTTATAAAACCGTGGTCGGTCTCATGTAGCCCGATCTCTGCCAAAACAAGGACATGTTTCTAACATATACCTACCTAAACACCTATTTGACCTTCTAGATCTGTATCTAACCTAGCATGTTAGCTCAGATTCACCTATAACCAACCAACTTGACCTCTGGATATCCTTCTAGCTTAGCCTGTTAGATTAGATCTAGCCTATTGCATTTGTATGAGATGCCTAAATCATATTAAACTACAGTAGGACAATATGTACTTTATTTTTAGCATTGAATTGTTTTAAGCAATGGACTGACATCCATCTAGGAAGTATCACACTTCCAGATCTAGACATGCTAGGTAGTCCCACCGCATATATCGTTTAACTCTCTTTGGTGGTCTTGCTTTGATTATTATACAGGTAGTTCCTCCTAGCCAAAAGGAAGGTCTCACAATCACTTTGATTCAGGATTTAGATATGCGCGCATACAACCTTCAACCATCTCGAACCAGGTATTCCTCTTACCACCTTTACCTTATCTGTTTCATCAAGTACTTCTCAAAAACTAAGAAATCAAGTGAAACATTTTGGCACGTCCGGTGGGACCCATTCGGGGTTCCTTTCATCTTTCTTCATGCCTAGGTGAAAAATTTTTGTGTTTGTTTCCCTTCTAATAACATTCACATTAATACTTTCTCCTTGGTAACATTCTCTTCTTTCTACTTGCTTCGAAAGACACATTTCTTTTGGTGTATTTAAAAAGAACCCTCTTATTCTTGTTTTTTGCATTTCAAAGTGAAAGAGCATCCCTCTTCCTGTTCATCTATTACTTTCATCGAATATCATACTTTCAATTTGAGTTTAAAACAATCGCATTGCATTCTGATTTAACTCATTATCTCACATTAATTGAGGGAAACCTATATGCTAGAGGTCATGACCAGCTGATGGTTGACAAATGAATCGTAGAGAAGCACTTCTATCCTTTTCTCTTTCTTTGAGTCTTACCAGACTACAAAAAAATTCAAAATACACACATTCTTAAACAACATCCTACCTGGAAGAAGCTGTAGGTGATCACACAATCATGGTACAGTGGGCACCCATCTCACTGCTTTGTCGAGTCATACTTCATAGTGAAGCCCGCCCCACCATAACATTCCTGAAACCTCACCCTTTAGAATTATTTCTTCGTAGGAAGCCTTCCTCACTAATAAATTCTATTGTTTTGTTCACAACAGTCAGTCCATACAAATAGCATAAGCTGAACAAACGTAATAAGATAGGCACTCTAGGAACGTTCTTTCTTAGTGTTCTGCTTGATTTGTGTTTTGAGGTGAGATCTTTCGATCATTCTTTTTCTCTTTCCTTGCACACTCCCAATCATAGTTGGTGTATTCTGACTTCGTCTGAGTGTGCCTGGACCACATCTACATCATCCTCAGACTTCTGGGTTTGATTCAACACCAAATTTTAAATAACAACCACTTTTCTTATTCTCTGTTTCAATTTCACAGTGACCGGCTATGGTTATCTCTAACCGCATCGCCACCCAACCGACGTCGGTCTGAAGTCTTCTTGGATACCCATCCAAAAGAAACCTATTTCACTTTCTGAGCTGTAAAAGGCTCCTATCACCTTTCATACTATTGTTATTTCAATCTCAGTTACCTTATGTCTCATCCTGTGTAAAAATTGTCACTCTGGGACTATCATTTAGTAGACAGTTATTTTTTCATAGTAACCGGCACTGGTTAAACCTAACCGACATCGGTTTACCCGAACCAACGCATCGGTCACCCTGTGCTATTTCACAGCTCATCAGCTGACCTAATTCACTTACCATTAATTGTTTTCCTAGTTTTGTTGTGTTCTGTGCCATTCAGACATAATACAGTCTCACTAAATCAGTTCCTATCCACATGGTACTAACCCATAGTCAAGGCCGACCCTTCGTATTTCACACTAGTCGACTACCGCTTCCACCTAGCCCTTCATCACCTAGCTCTTCATCACCTAGCTCTTCACCACCTAGCCCTTCATCACCTGGTCCTTCACCACCTTCCATCTCATCATCCATGGATCCCAATCAACCCATCACCATTCCTACAGGTGACACGGAGTTTGCACAACTCCTGGATCAGAATCCCACTGCTTTAAGCCACTACCTCACTGATAACTCCACTTGTGATGCCTCAAGTCAATTGATCTATGGCATGCCCATATCCTTACCTCCATCCCTAATGAGTGCTTCCACCTCGGCTCCACTTCTTACCACGGTGACCTCACTCATTCTATCCCCAGGTTGTGTCACAAACTAGGTCTCACGCCATCTTTGACCGCCGCATCTCGCCTACTATTACTCTCCATTACACCACCCCCGAGGTCTCCACCACCATACCTTCATCCACCACCCAAAACATAGCATCATCCGACCCTGTTGTCTCATATATACCAATCACAACACTACCACCCTTTGTGTCGGTAGCCTCTACACCTTTTCAAAATGTTGTCCTTTCTATTCCCCAATCTCTACCTCCCATCTCTACTAGGGTCACTACGAGTGTCCCACCCTCACATACCTACTACCATCCACCTCCTATTTCATCGGTCATTTAGTCTAGATATATACCCTCTATGTCTGGCTCACAATTCCTGCCTCCTTATTCGACATCACCATATTCTGGCATGTCGTATTCTTCATATGTCCCACAACAACCTCCTTTCACTCCCGTGGGGGTACCCAATCTTCACAACCTAACAATGACTTTATCAAGTTAATGATGGATAAGATGTAGACATTAGAAGCATCTATTTCCGGCTCCCGTAATTCTCTCACCTATGAAAATATTTTTAATGAGCCCATTCACCCATCCATTCCCATTCGCCCATATCCCGTACATTGGGAGATGCCTAAGTTTAACCACTTCAACAGTAAGGAAGACCCGCAACAACATTTGTGATCTTTTAAACATGGGTGTTACCTAATTTCCCATGATGATGTTATGCTTTTGCGAACCTTTCCCATGTCCCTAATCGGTCCAAAGATTGACTAGTATAGTGGATTACCTCGACATTCCATTTTATCGTTCAACCAAATAGCCCAAGCCTTCTTGATCATTTTTCGATTAACGTCGTCAAGAGGGTTACCATGACCGATCTTTAATCCATGCATCAATATGACGATGAATCTATCACATATTTTGTTGCTTGTTGGCATAGCCTAATCAACCAGCTCACTTTTCAATTACCACAAACTGAACTCATAGAGCTCTTCACACGAGCCTTTGCTAGACATATCTCACCTACCTTACAAGTACAAACCTTCCACACATTTGATGAGGCTTTCACCATGGCACGTAAGCTCGAAATTCGTGCCATCGAGGAGAAGAAAGTATAATTACGAAACAAGAACTCCTCATTTAAACCACACGATACTTCCTCTTCCTCGAAACCTTAGATGAGTTATTCCAAAGCTAAGGGGACTTCCAACACAGTGGTACTTAAGGCTGGCCCTGCCCATCCATCCAATCATGCCAAACCTTCATCCAATCTGTCACCATTCCAAGCCTTCCAATTCAGACGAGAACAAAGAAATACACCTCAATTGGGGAGCCATATTCATCTGTTTTAGAAAAGCTTATTAAAGCTAATGCCATCACCCTTCCTCCTATCAAACCACATGCTGGTTTTGACCCCTCTCACCCCATACCAAGTTGGTACAAGGAAAATGATTACTGTAACTATCACCGTGTAAATGGCCACAGTGACAACAATTGTATCACCTTTAAAAATATTCTTCAGGGAATTCTCGAGAGCGGTGAGTTAGTCTTGGATAACCCTAATGCACTTGCCAATCAAGACCTTCATATTTTCAAGAAACCATTCCCCATCTAATGAGAAAACTAGTAATGCCTCACACAACAAAAGTAATACACGTTAGGTACATGTTATCTTTACTGACTTGCCACTGTTTCCCAAATATCTCATATTCCCTCCATTGAGGAAATCCTAACCTAAAATTCTCTACCCGCATAGGAACCTACTTTAGCCATTCCTCTACCCATAAAGGAAAGCCCCTCACCTCCTCATACACCTACGGAGGAGTCTCTCGTTACCACCGATATCATTTCCCCTTCAGCTTCCTTACCCAGTGAATAGCTACCAATTGTACATCCTCCACCCACAGAGGAGTACCCATCATCCTCTCCACCTATTCAGGACCTAATAGATTTTCCGTTACCACTCGGTGACCATTCCCCAACAGCTACCCAAGATCATACAGACCTACTTTTGGCTCTCCTACCTACAGAAGCCGAAGCCAGTGAATTCCCTATTTCTCAGACACATTTTACAAGAATACCCACTCACTCCACATCTACCTCATCTACCATAGTGTCATTCTCACGTTTGGCCGATAGCTGGATTATGTTGATAGGTCTTTACTTTGGGGGCGTCTCTTACTCCCGGTCTCGACCCAAATGCAATCATCTTCCACTAACACCTCTACCATTTATCCGAAGAAGTTTCAACAACCCAAACCACACATGAACATAACTCTCGATACATTTTCTACTACACCATCCTCATCTAGACCCACCTCTCTACCTACTAGTCGATGTATTCCAACGCCATCTCTTGTATCTAAACCCACTAGTGTCCTAGGGGTCACACCTACATCAAACCTTGCACACCCTCCTGTCAGGATACACTTGACCACATCTTCCCATATACCTATCGAATCAATCCCTCAACCTAAATGAAAACCCAACCGTCTAATCCACATGCACCGACCTCACCACCACTACACCTTTATCACCTTCACCCCTACCATCCATCTTGGGACCTCATCCCTCTACCTTAACAAAATCTACTCTCTCCAGAGGTAAACCTAAAAATTTGTCGACCCTTTTACCACAACCTCGTAGCTCTACCTAGGTGAACCTTGTGTCCTTCATCACCATCTATAACTTCTTTGCCTCCTATACCACCATTACCTTCTATACCTCTCCTTCACTACCTATGACATTTTCTTCCACCTCACCTCGTACCTCCTCTCTACTACCTCGACCAACACCTACCGCTGCACCTCGCTTACCCCCTTGGGTCACGCGTCCTCTCCCACCATTTGCCTTGCCATCTACATCACATGCTCCCCCTACACCTCTACCTAAGAACAAGCACTAAAAATTAAAAAAATCATTAATTTCCAAAGAAGTGGTTAAACCTACCCCTCTTTTGGTTGCTGCACCTACACCAAAGAAAGTACAACCCAAACCTAAGACTGCATCACCTCAACTACCACCACAACTACCTAATCTTCCAACCAAACCTACTTTCACTTTGCATTGTGATCCACTGGTGGGATCATACACCACCATCTTGGCTAACCTCCTGGAAAACTCTGCTATCACTCTCCCTCCTCTTAGACCTTACGACCCTCTTAAACCTAAACCGCAAGGGTTTGATGATACTAAAATTTACGCTTACCATCGTGTGCTAGGACATGATGTTGAGAACTATAAGGGTCTAAAGGTTGCCCTCATTCAATTATGTCCTTCTGACCCCAATTTTGATGACAATGACCTCCTGGATGATGAACCTATTTCACCCTCACCACCTTCTTCACATCTTCCTCCTACACCTATACCACAACCTCCACCCTCACAGCTCATAGAGCCACCCCTGAAATTTGAGATTAACATGGCTCGCATCAGAGAACTTTCCACTCCTCCACCTAAATGTCATTGTGCCCAACTCACCTCACAGGGTTTTTCTCCTCCAGTAGGTTTTTTCCCTTCATGTCGTTATACCACTTACCCTACACCTCCATTTGACAACTTCCCTCAAATCAACATGGTACACATCACTACACATGCGCAGAAGGACAAAGAAAAAGCAACTGACCCACCAACCAATCCTATACCCAACATACCATCTGCACCCATACCTAAAATAACTATTTGCGGCCCCACGTACCCTATTTCTAATGACGTCACACATCGCACCATGCTCAAACAATTACATCAATCTCCCCTTAAAATTTCCTTATATGATCTCATCCAAACCTCAAAGTCACATTGCCAAGCCCTCATGGAGGTCCTTCAAGCTATTGAAGTTTTACCCTATGACACCACACCTATTGCATCTATTATCACACCTCATCATGTCGTCTCACTCACCAAATTTCCATCTACCTCATCACCTCTTCCTATTCACCAAGTTGCTATCCTTAGTTTCTCAGATGAAGAAATTGTCCCCCACCAAACCGATGACCTAGATCCTACAATTTTCATCTCCATCCATATTGATAATATATGTGTGCGACGTGTTATGATCGATGGGGGCACCAACATTAACATTATCTCCTCTCACGCATTCGAACAAATGCACCTACCCAACAATTGCATGCATAAACATCCGGTCATGTTGTGTTCATTCAATGATGATATCACCTCTACACTCGGCACTATCATCCTCCACATTCATGTGCATCCCCGTACTGTTCCTAAGCTATTCTACATGTTGGAAGGGGAGTTTCAATACACTTTGTTGCTTGGCAGACCCTGGATTTGTGCCATGGGTTGTGTCCCTTCTACTTTGCACCGATGTATAAAGTTCGAACATGAAGGACGTTCCTATACCATTCGAGCTGACCCATCACCTTTCAAAACCTACAACATGCTTTACTGGCCCAATGATGTCCTTGTACCTGTTAAGGCATCTACCTCCATAACTACATCTTCTTCACACACGACCCCATCCACCAGTGCCGTTGCAACCTTACCTTTGCCCAAATCTTCTATTCCCACTGCTATTGTCGCTTCTACTAGTCACACATCAGCTTCCCAACTAACCGACACCTCCACCGATCTAACTTCTAATGATTCCTCCATTCTAGCCACCAATATATCAACCACTCGATCCTTGAAGGTGTTTTTCAATGCCTCACTATGGGGCAAGATATCACTGTCAATGTCAATACATTCTTTACTCCATAAGAGTATGGAAACCTTCACCAACATCCTCACTATGATCACCGCATAGGCGAACGTCTCCTTTATGGTCCTCCCCACCTCCGTACCCATCTTACCTATGGGGGACTTGACATTTCCACTTATACACCCGAACCACCATCACAAACCCAACCTTTTTCAGCTGACCTTCAGTTGCTTACCAACCGCCGCTTCGCTCACACTTTCCTACACCGCTGTGCCTGGAAGGGTTTCAGCTTTGGCCTTTATGAGCAAGGTCATCACACCATTATTTCATGTACCACACGTAAACACAATGATTGTAGTGGAATCGGTTTTACCGAACTACCTACCAAAAATCCCGTATTGAACTCATTGAAGACATTGACCCCTCTCCACCTTCTTCACCTACCCCACCTTCACCACCTTCACCAACAAAGTTGATGGATCCTGAATCTATCCCTCCTACCTTTTTTTTTCCATAAATACCATTTCCTTGGGACCTCTAACCTATCACCGCACGATGGTGAGGCTCCTTCCTCTCTTCCTCTCTTGTATCCTAACATGATAGGGGATGATACTCCTTCTATTAATGTCGTTCAATGTCAGGATGATGAATCCATACTCACCTACCTCGGTGCTGAAGACTCTTATATTCACCGGTCATTACCTTCTGAGACACAAACAATGTTGAATGAATCGACTATCGAAGTCAACATCTACACTTAGGACGACCCCCACATTCTCAAGATTTGCCAATATCTGGATGTTCTTTGAACAGGAAGCCCTTACTTCTTTTCTTAAAAGACATAGCCATGATTTATCTTGGTCCTATGCTGACATGCCTGGCATTAATCCCACTATCGTGGTCTACAACATTGTAACCATTCCCGATGTCAAACCCATAAAACAAAAGTTGAGGAAAATGCACCCTCGCATTGCTCTTCTTGTCAAAGAAGAACTTCAACGCCCTCTCTCAGTTTCCTTCATCTTACCCATCGATTACCCCCAATGGATTTCTAACATCGTCCCTATCACTAAAGCAATAGGGGGACTTCACATTTGCACCAATTTCCATGACCTCAACCTTGCCTGCCCTAAAGACAATTTTCCTCTACCTGGTATTGACCAGTTGGTTGACCTTACCGCTGGCCATGAGATGCTATCACTTATGGATGGTTTCTTGGGTTATAACCAAATATTGCTTGCTCCAGAGGATCAACACAAAACCACATTCATTACCCCTTGGGGACCTTCTACTATCGAGTCATGCCTTTTGGTCTTAAAAACGCAGTGCCACATATCAGTGTGTTATGACCTACATCTTCCATGATATCATGCATCGCATATTGGAAGATTACGTGGATGATTTCTTGGCTAAATCTAAACGTTAGGCTGAGCATCTCCTATCCTCGAAACCATCTTTGACCGCCTCATTAAATATTACATCTCGCCTTCAGCCTAAAAAGTGCGTCTTCGTGGTTCTCTCAGGAAAGCTCCTGGGATTTATCGTTTCCTTACGTGGTATAGAAGTTGACCCTGCTAAAGTCAAGGCCATCCTCGAAATGCCTCCGCCCACTACCCTTAAACAACTTCGTAGCCTACAAGGTAAATTGCAGTCCATTCACCATTTCATTTCACAATTATCTGATCGTTGTCAACCATTTCATCACCTTCTCAAAAAGGATGTCTCTTTCAAATGGGATGATGACTGCCACAAAGCTTTTGAGGCCTTAAAACAATACCTTCTCCAACCACCCGTACTTATTCCACCTAAAGATGACCAACCCTTCTACCTATACATTTCTACTACCGATCACTCTTTAGGGGCTATGCTCGCTCATCATGATGAACAACATAGGGAGCAGGTGGTTTATTACATAAGCCATACCCTTTTGGACTACGAAACCCGATACACTCACCCTGAAAAACTTTGCTTAGCCTTAGTTTTTGTTGCCACCAAACTTTTTCATTACCTACTCAACCACAAAACCTACGTTGTGACCAACACTGACCCCTTACACTTCATGTATACTAAACCTTACCAAAATCAACGTGCCGCATGTTGGCTCATGCTCTTGCTGACCTAGACCTAGAATTCATCCACCAAAATCTATCAAGGTCCGTGCCATTCGACCAGCTTGCTGATGCGCTTCTTTCTCGGGAATCAATCTTCAATTTTGATTTCCTAACAAATCCATTGAAAACCTTTCTTTGGATGATGACCCTTACCAAATGACCTTATTCTTCGATGGCTCCAAATGTCAGTGTGGGGTTGGTGTAGGAATTATCCTCATTCCTCTTGATGGTGAACCCATGCCCTTATCAGTTAAACTCAAATTCTAATGCACCAACAATATCACTGAATACAAAACACTCGTATTGCGTCTCATGACTACTTATGCCTTAGACGTTAAGTCCATTAATATCTTTGGTGATTCTCAACTGGTAGTAAACCAAGTCAATGGTGTTTATCAATATCATAATGAAATACTTCAAGAATACAAACGTTATGTCAGCATCATGTTGACTACCTTTGACCGCTATAAAATTCAAACCATTCCGCGATCCACCAATAAATTCACGATACCATGGCCTGCCTCGCTTCCCAAATACCCGCTTCACCTACCGATTCAGACATTTTTGTTACCATAAAATGCATACCGAGACCTTCTTATAAATCATGTTGTGTTAACCTCGTCTAAACTACCTCACTAAACATACCAGACCTTTGGTATAAGTAGCTTGCAGACTACCTTTCCCTTTCTATATTGCCTCCTGATCTCACACGTAATGGACAGCGTGCCTTTCTCAAAAAGGCCTCTCGTTATGTCGTCATGGGTGGCCTTCTCTATAAATGTGGCTTTGACGGTATTCTCTTATGATGCCTCACCATCTCTAAAATCCCCTATACCATTAAAGAGGTTCATGACGGAATATGTGGAGGTCACTTAAGTGGCCTTGCTATTGCTAAACGCATTCTTCTCCTAGGCTATTATTGGCCGACCCTCAATCATGATTGTTGCGACTACGTTAAGTGTTGTGTAAAATGCCAACAACATGCCAATCTTCATCTTACACCTAGTCACACCTTACAGGTCGCTCGTGACCTTTGGCCCTTCTCTCGATGGGGTTTGGATCTTGTCAGAGAGATCAATCCCCACTCTTCCCTAAGACATCAATGGATCATCATCGTTACTAAATATTACACCAAATGGGTTGAAGCCGTACCCCTCATCTCCACTAAAGCTGAGAAAATATGTGAGTTCATCAATCATCACATTATTTTTCGCTTCGGTGTTCCACATCACCTTATCACCGATAATGGTAAACAATTCAAAAACAAAACTCTACAGAAGCTTTGTGATGCCTTTGGTATTCAGCTTAGCTTCTCCTCACCATATTACCCACAAACCAATGGCCAAGCCGAATCCACCAACAAAACCCTGAATAAAATTCTCATGAAAGTGGTTAACAATACTGGGAAGGATTGGCATACGCACATTCCTTTTTCCCTCTGGGCATACCATACTAGTATTCGCACCTCCACCACTGCCACTCCCTTCTCTCTGGTCTATGGTATTGAGGTTGTTTTGCCTCTCGAAGTTCAGATCCCATCTCTCTGTATCTCTCTTCAAGATATGCTTACTGATGATGAATTTCACCAAGATCTTTTACCACAACTCGAGTTATTGGACGAGCGTCATCTTCATGCCCTCGACCATCTTCAAGTCTACCAAAACGCATCAAGCATGCCTATGACAAACATGTCCATGAATTCACTTTCAAATTCACTGACCTTGTCCTCAAGGAAAATCAACACGTAACCAAAGCAGAAAAAAGAAAACGGGAAAATTTGCTCCTAATTGGCTTGGACCATACATCGTGACCCATGACTATAGATCATGTGCTTATCGCTTGTCTTCACTTGATGGTAAGCCCAAACCTGAGCCCCTCAATGCCTTGCATCTTTGACCATTCTACTATTTACTTCTAGTCCTACATCACTATTTATCTATTTCGTGCTCATCCCTTGAGCGCTATTTACCTTTTTCTTTTTCACTCCTCCATTCAATGACTAAACAAGAATCATGTGATTACCCGTCACCCTTTTTGCCTTATCTTAAACATGTGCACCACGGCTCTGCACATGGCATGAGTCTCATGGATACTTTTTGTCTTCTTTTAGATGAGATCCCATTGTCGTTCATCCTTGCCTTCTCAACAAGAACCAAATGCTTCGTTATAGTCTCATCCATGACTTAAAAGCCAAAAAAAAAAAAAAAAGATGAATCCCTCATAAGGACATCTTCCAATATAAGGGATCAACTCCTTGAGTCAAACTTCCAATATAAAAGATGAATCCCTCAAAAGGACATCTTCCATTTTCGCTATAAATAGACTACTCCCTCGAAGGACAGCTAAAAAAATCTCACAAATCTCTACATAGTCTATCCAAAAAGAAGACTATTTCCTCAAAATCAAAATTCATAAGCTTCCCGCATCGATCAGCTTCGCGAAGACCTCAAGGAGACATATACTCATCATAGACTTCCCACATTGATCAGTCTATCTAAAAAGGTCAAAAAGAAAAAGAAAAAGAAAAGTAACCTTTTTCATCATGGACTTGCCTATTGTGATCTTGGCTCTGTTGCCCAAGGCATTTTACCTCCCATTTTTATGACCCACTTACCTTCACCTCCTTACCCGTTATTTCTTCACATCATATTGCCTCAAGGGACCTGTTGAACCTACGACATTTGGTGATTCTGTGACTATTCTTCACCTTTAGAGTAATCAATCATGTAATTTCTTTAGGGTCTTACATTCACTAGCCTCTCTGTAGATGTGTTTCATACGTTTTGATCCTTGCCAATCGGGTGGCTTTCTTGCCCCCTCTTATCTTTTCTCTTATTTATTACCTTTTGATCTTCCTATATAGGACTAGACCCTCAATACCTACCTTTTAGGATTTTCTTCTCACTACCTGTCAGCCTAAAATCACCTTTACCTATCTACCCAAACATTAACTAATCATATCTATGACCTCGAATCCAACCTAACTATCAACCTCACTTCCTATTCTTCTATCTTCCCATATTCTTTCCTAGCTTATGGGAGAACTACATCGTCTAAGGTCCCTTTTCACCAGACTATGTAGGCATCACACAGCTAGGGCATGGGGCCCTGGAAGGTTAGCTATACCACTCTTTACTTTCACCATTTGCCCCACCTTTACTTGATTTCTGCTTCATATCAAAAACCTTGACATCTAATCCATATACCACATAACTTTTACCACTTATATTATTTAATCATTTATATTACCACTTATAACATCTTCATACATAACCTACATTTTCCACATTTTACACCATCTTATACCTTTATATTACCATTTGTTATCACAATACTTAAATGAACATCCATGCCTAAACCAACCTGACTCCACCATGCCTAAACCAACCTGACTCAATCCATGCCTATAACCTGACTCAACCATGCCTAAACTAACTTGACTCAACCATGCCTAACCAACCTGACTCGATCCATGCCTAAATCAACTTGACTTATTCCATGCCTATACCGACCTGACTCGATCCATGCCTATGACCTGACTCTATCATGCCTAACTCATTTATTTTCTATCTATATCATAATAAAGTAAAACTCATACACATCACAACTACATCACCTGAATATCATCTATCTCCTCATATATACATGTGTGTATCAATACAATGTACACCCATACCACATAAATGTGTATCTCCAAAATAATCATCATCGGCTCGCAGCCGCTATCCAATACAAAAATGTCATCGACACGCAGCCAGTCTCATATATGTAGAAGAATGAATAAATCAATATCAGAATCTTCGACACAAAGGCCGATCTCATATATAATACATACCAAAATGACTCGGCACGTAGGCCGGTCCACACCAATCAACTCACTCCACCTGATCTCTTGGCCCCACCTCCCACTCAACCAATCCCGCCTACGTGGCTCGCCAACCAAGCTCTCTGACGCTCTCTTTTGTCCTCTTCCTCTTCTCTCTCTTCATGTCCTTTTCTCCTTTTCACAATACACAAATGAATTTTAAAAATGTGGGTTTTTCACTTTTTATACCCTACCCGACTCAACCGGCATCGGTTCACCCTTGACCGTTGTCGATCTCGATGCCCTATAACCGCCGTCGGTTCCTCTCCACCATCATCGATTCATTATGACCATTGTCGCTTACCCCCGCCTACTCTTTGCCTTCCCATTGACCTCCTTTTCCTTACCTCCCCACTTTTTCTCCTCTCCTACACCTACCTGACCATTTTACCTTCTTCTCTGGCCCTCAACCTTCTTTAACTTCACCTCGTTAGCCAATTGGTGTCTCCTTGTTTTACCCCTACCTTGGCCTTACCCGTGTTGTGACCTATCTACCTGGACCCTAGAAAATTGTTTGTGACCTTTGACCTCATGTGTTCACTATACCTTACGGAACTGTTACCTATGTTGTTTGACCTAATGACCTTACCTTGCCTATTGTCGTGATTGCTTTCTCCTGACCCTACATTCGATGTACTTAACATACCTAAACATTCCTACACCTAACCTACATTGTGCTTCCTGACCTTATCCTATACCTTGGATACCGGAATCACTTCAACCTTGTTTGGATAAACCTATTGACCTTAGACGATGTAGAGTTTACAAGCTCTTCAACTTCGTATCGTGTCACGCAGTTTATACGTGTGCATGCATTCAACACCACTACCTTTGACCTTGGCTCGTTTACCCGTTTACCTATATGCCCGATTTTCCCTTTATTCCTTTCCCCATTTTTCACTATTCTTCTTCACATCCACTTTTATCAAACCACTCACCGATTCACCCTGTCACCTCATCAGTTCCTGGTTTGAGGGGGATCACCCTCATTCCCACTTGGGGCAACCACACTCTATTCTTGTTCACGTTGCTTACCAATACAAGCTACGCAACAAGAAGGGGAAAAATGTAGACACCAAAATCGTGTCGTAATCACCTTGGTCCCCTACCACAGCCCTATAATCACCTACCTGCACCCCACACATTTTAATTTAATTACTTTAATTAAATTAATACCATTTACCTCCATACACATTAATTTAATTATTTTAATTAAGTTAATGACCTTTTACCCACACACATATTAATTTAATTATTTACATTAAATTAATTCACCACCCTCACACACCTATTTAATAAAATTGCCTTTATTAAATACACTTCACCTAACCACCCCCATCATTTGACCCATTAACCTAAACCTTAAACCAATGCCTAAAACAAACCTAACATTAGACCCATCCCCTCACTTGATATTAAAAGCCTCCTAAGGTCGGTTTTTCAACCGAGGAAAAGAAGAGATCCTTATTAAATGGTGGAACAACTTCCTCGGAAACTTTTGAACAACCCGAGATATCTCACCCAAACCGACGTCGGTTAACCCTAAACCGACGCCGGTTCACCTAAATCGACGCCGGTTATACCGAGATGGACCAAATGCCTATTTAAACCCATTTACAGCTCTGTAAGACAGGGTTGTTGGTTGTTGTTGGTCGTTCGTGGTTGAACCTTCGGCATTGGATTTCCTTAGCGCAAATTTGATCTTTTCAGACGTATCAACAAAGCAAGGATTGATCTGTGATCAGCCAGATAACCAAATTCACTGGGACAATAGTGAAGCCTCTTCACTATTTCAGCCACCCTCCTTACCCAACCATTGTAATACCTTGCCCAATCACCCACGTGACTTCCTCTTCAGTAACCCCAAACCTTCGCAACATACCCATACCTCCTCTGTGATCACCCAACACCTTCTACTAACCCATTCTTGCCTAAAACCTTTAAAACCTGGATCAGTGCAACTTCACTAGCCCCTAACTCGACCGTCATCGGTTCTCCCTAACCATCGCTAGTTACACTCCAACCGTCATCGGTTTTATAAAACCGTGGTCGGTCTCTCAGTAGCTCGATCTCTACCGTAACAAGGACTGCTTTCGACATATACCTACCTGAACACCTATTTGACCTTCAGATCTGTATCTAACCTAGCCTATTAGCTCAAATTCACCTATAACCAACCTACTTGACCTCTGGATCTCCTTCTAGCCTAGCCTGTTAGATTAGATCTAGCCTATTGTGTTTGTATGAGATGCCTAAATCATATTAAACTATAGTAGGACAATATTTACTTTATTTTCAGCATTGAATTGTTTTAAACAATGGACTGACAACCATCTAGGAAGTATCACACTTCCAGGATCTAGCACATGCTAGGAAGTCCACTGCATATATCATTTAACTCTCTTTGGTGGTCTTTCTTTGATTCTTATACAAGTAGTTCCTCCTAGCCAAAAGGAAGGTCTCACAATCACTTTGATTCAAAATTCAGATACGCGCGCATACAACCTTCAACCATCTCAAACTAGGTATTCCTCTTACCACCTTTACCTTATCTATTTCATCAAGTACTTCTCAAAAACTAAGAAATCAGGTGAAACACATAGCATGGGCTCGATGATCCAAAATCATCTCATTGATCTCCATCTTCGTCTAAGGGAGGGCCTTCTTCAAGCAAGGCCAAGAGAAGGATAGATTATGATGATTAGGAAATATATATGTCTTACATGACATTTTTTTGTATGCCTATGTGCATGACATTGTATGTACGCCTATATAGCATTTGAACTTGATGTTATATGATCTATTTGGGCATTTTTATATTTATTATGCACATTAAAATACTATTTGGAACTTGATATTTTTGTATGAGACCTTACATATTTGAGATTATGCTTGCATGAAACTAATATGATGTGCACTTGACAATATTTAAGACATTATGGATTATTTTTTCATTTATTGGTGATGTACATGTACTAGCAGCTTTCAATGTATAATATGCATCAAACTTTGGAAATCAATATTTATATAATGTATGTATATAAAGAATTACCTAATCTGAGTAATTATTCATTCAATTTATCAATGTGTATATGTGTATTTACCTTACTTGCGCTTCTTCTTGCTCATGGTCTCTTTATACTGGTTCCTATCTTATCATGTACTTACTACATTCTTTTATGCTTCTTAGTCTTCTCCCTTGTTAAAACACCTGAGAGTCATCACAATTTGATGCCTTTCATTTCTTGATATTTTGAGTATGTCTCTCCGTATACATTACTCCAATTCTTGAGAATGTCTCTAGATGTAATGAAATTCTGATTCAGACACTCAATGATTCTTGATTGTCTAATCATGTCCAATTCGTGTTATTACCTTTAAATATGTAGGCATTTCAAGTTATTTGGAAATCACGTAACACCCTTCACTAGGCTTGATGACTACCCCTATCCTTTTAAAGGAACTTTTGAAAGCATCCATGGGTTTATCATAGCATAAATTATCAATGAATGGAAGGTCACTAAGCCATAGGCCAACTGACTCCTATTCAGAACTAAACAATAAAGATTTACTAGGCGATTGATAAATTTTGTGTGCTCTTAGACATTCCCCTATCAAATTCATTCTTAAGCCAATCTATTCATTAAACAAGAACTCCCAGATGAGGTGTCGGATCTGACAAGATGATTCTAGGTCCCACGAAGTCCGAGAAATCACCATCGAAGATATAACGTGTTTTGGTCTCAGGGCTCTTAAGGGACTACGCCCAGATGAGGTAGCCCGAAAGCATGGGGAGTGTAGGGAACCAAAACAAAGCCTCCCCTAGATTTTCCTAGCCACCACGATGTGTTGGCGTAGTCGGTTTGGCACCAAGAGCTTTTGTTTTCAAAGTATTGTGTCAGTGCACCTTACACCGACTTAGACTGCAGATTTCACGCGTTTGCAAAAAATAAGACAACAAGAGAACCAAAGGGAGATGGATAAAACCGTGATAAGATTTCGTAGAGGGCCCTAACAACGAGCTTTTAGATTTGACGAGACATCTCTAGGTGCCACAAATTCTAGAAATCACCCGTCGAAGGTATAACATGTTTTGGTCTCAGGGCTCTTAACGGACTACACCCGGACAAGGTAGCCCGAAATCACGAGAAGCATAGGGAACCAAAAAAAGCCTCCAATAGCATTCACTAGGCCATCTAGACATGTTAGCATAGACAGTTAGGAACCACGAGCTACCGTTTGCAAAATATAGCGTCTGACAACCTTACACTGACTTAGACTACACTATTTCACGCATTTACAAACAATAGGACAATGAGATCACCAAATGAATATGGATAAAACCATGAGAGGATTTCATAGAGGGACCCGACGTGGAGGTTTTGGATCTGACGAGACATCTCTAGGTGTCACGGAGTCTGAGAAATCACCTGTCAAAGATATAACATGTTTTGGTCTCAGGGCTCTTAAGGGACTATGCCCGGACGAGGTATCCCGAAAGCATAGGGAGCATAGGGAACTAGAAAAGAGACTCCACTAGCGTTCACTAGGCCATTCAGATGTGTTGACCCAGACGGTTTGGTCCTATGTACTACCGTTTGCAAAATATAGTGTCTGGAAGCCTTACACTGACTCACACTACACTATTTCACGTGTTTGCAAACAATAGGACAATGAGAGATCTGAATAGATATAGATAAAACTGCAAGAGGCTTTCATAGAGGGCTTCGACATGGAGGTTTTGGATCTAACGAGACATCTCTAGGTGCCACGTAGTCCAAAAAATCACATGTCAAAGATATAGCGTGTTTTGGACACAGGGCTCTTAAGAGACTACGCCTAGACGAGGTAGCCCGAAAGCACGAGGAGTGTAGGGAACCAAAATAAATCCTCCACTAGCATTCAATAGGCCATCCAAATGTTTTGGCGCAGACGGTTCGGTCCCACAAGCTACCGTTTGCAAAATATAGCATCTAGTAGCCTTACACTGACTCAGACTACACTATTTCAAGCGTTTGCAAACAATAGGACAATGAGATCACCAAAAGGATATGGAAAAAAATACGAGAGGATTTCGTAGAGTGCCCGACATGGAGGTTTTGGATCTAATGAGACGTCTCTAGGTGCCACAGAGTCCGAGAAATCACCTGTCGAAGATATAGCGTGTTTTGGTCTTAGGGCTCTTAAGGGACTACGATCGACGAGGTAGCTTGAAAGCACGGGAGTGTAGGGAACCAAAAAAATCCTCCACTAGTGTTCACTAGGCCATTCATACATGTTGGCCAAGACGGTTTGGTCCCATAAGCTACCGTTTGCAAAACATAGCATTTGGCAGCCTTACACTGACTTAGACTACACTATTTCACACGTTTGCAAACAATAGACAATGAGAGAGCCAAATGGAGATGGATAAAACCGCAAAAGGATTTCATATAGGGTCCCGAAATGGAGGTTTCAGATTTAATAATATGTCTCTAGGCGCTACGTAGTCTGAGAAATCACTCGTCAAAGATATAACGTGTTTTGGTCTTAGGGCTCTTAAGGGACTACACCCGAACAAGTTATTCCGAAAGCACGGGGAGCGTAGGGAACCAAAAAAAGTCTCCACTAGCATTCACCAGGCCATCTGGACATGTTGGCATAGATGGTTTGGTCTCACGAGCTACCGTTTCCAAAATATAGCGTTTAGCAACCTTACACTGACTCAGACTACACTATTTCGCGCGTTTGCAAAGAATAGGACAACAAGATCACCGAAATGATATGGAAAAAACCACGATAGGATTTTGCGTAGAGGGCCCCGATGTGGAGGTTTGGGATCTAAGGAGGCATCTCTAGGTGCCACGGAGTTTGAGAAATCACCCGTCGAAGATATAACGTGTTTTGGTCTCAGGGCTCTTAAGGGACTACGCCTGGACGAGGTAGCCCGAAAGCACAAGGAGCGTATGGAACCAAAAAAATCTTCCACTAGCATTCACTAGGCCATCCACATGTGTTGGCCCATATGCTTCGGTCCCATGAACTACCATTTGTAAAATATAGCGTCCGACAACCTTACACTGACTCAGATTACACTATTTCATGTGTTTGCAAACAATAGGACAATGAGAGAACTGAATGGAAATGGATAAAACTATGAGATTTTTTCATAGAGGGCTCTAACATGAAGGTTTTGAATCTGAGGAGATGTCTCTAGGTGCCACGGAGTCTGAGAAATCAACGAGGTAGTTTGAAAGCACAAGGGGAGCATAGGGAACCAAAACAAAGCCTCCACTAGTGTTCACCAGGACATCCAGACATGTTGGCACAAATGGTTTAGTCCCACGAGCTACCCTTTGCAAAATATAGCATCTAGCAGCCTTGCACTGACTTCGACTACACTATTTCACACGTTTGCAAACAATAGGACAACGAGATCACCGAAAGGATATGGAAAAAACCATGAGAGGCTTTCGTAGAGGACCTTGACATGGAGGTTTTGGATCTAAAGACACATCACTAAGTGCCACGAGTCCGAGAAATCACCCATCGAAGATATAGTGTGTTTTGGTCTCAGGGCTCTTAAGGGACTACGCCCGACGAGGTATTCTGAAAGCACATAGAGCATAAGGAAACCAAAACAAATCCTCCAATAGCATTCACCAGGACATCTAATCATGTGTTGCACATATGGTTTGGTCCCACGAGCTACCATTTGCAAAATATAGCATATGATCACCATACACTGACTCAGACTACACTATTTCGCGCATTTACAAACAATAGGATAGCGAGAGAACCGAATGGAGATGGATAAAACTGTGATAGTATTTCGCAGAGGGTCCTGATGTAGAGGTTTTAGATATGATGAGATGTCTCTAGGTGCCACGGAGTCCAAGAAATCACATGTCAAAGATATAGTGTGTTGTGGTCTTAGGGCTCTTAAGGGACTATGCCCGGACGAGGTTTCCTGAAAGCACAGGGAGCATAGGGAACCAAAACAAAGCCTCCAACAACACTCACCAGGCCATCCAGATGTGTTGGTGTATACAGTTTGGTCCCACAAGGTACTGTTTGCAAAATATAGCGTCTGACAGCCTTACACTGACTCAGACTACACTATTTCGCATGTTTGCAAACAATAGGACAACGAGAGAACCAAATGGATATGGATAAAACCGCGAGAGGATTTTGTAGAGGGCCCGATGTGGAGGTTTTGAATCTGACGATATGTCTCTAGGTGCCATGGAGTTGAAGAAATCAGCCGTTGAAAATATAATGTGTTTTGGTCTTAGGCTCTTAAGGGACTACGCCCAGATGAGGTAGTTTGAAAGCATGGGGAGCGTAGGGAACCAAAAAAATTCCTCCACTAGCATTCACCAAGCCATCTGATGTGTTGGCATAGACGGTTTGGTCCTACGAGCTACCGTTTGCAAAATATAGCGCTTTCCGCCTTTTACACCGACTCAGACTACACTATTTCGTGCTTTTTTGCAAACAATAGGACAACGAGAGAACCAAATGGAGATGGATAAAACCATGAGTAGCTTTCGTAGAGGGCCCCAACATGGAGGTTTTGTATATAAGGAGACATCTCTAGGTGACACGAAGTTCGCAAAATCATCTCTCAAAGATATAGCATTTTTTGGTCTTAGGGCTCTTAATGGACTACGCCCAGAGGAGGTAGCTCGAAAGCACGGGAGCATAGGGAACCAAAAAAATCCTCCACTAGCATTCACCAAGCCATCTAGACGTGTTGGTGCAGATGGTTTGGTCCCACGAGCTACCATTTGCAAAATATAGCATCTCGACTGACCTTACACCGACTCAGTATCGCACTATTTCACGCGTTTGTAAACAATAAGACATCGAGAGAACAAAATTGAGATGGATAAAACCATGAGAGGATTTCATAGAGGGTCATGACATAGAGGTTTAGGATCTAGATGAGATGTCTTTAGGTGCCACGGAGTTTGTGAAATCACCCTTCGAAGATATACCGTGTTTTGGTCTCATGGCTCTCAAGGGACTACGCCCGGACAAGGTAGTCCAGAAGCACTGGAGCTTTGGCCTCCAAAATGACACCTCCCCTAGCATTTACCTGGTCACCTCGACGTGTTGGTGCAGTCGATTCAATGCTAAGAGCTTCCGTTTGTAAAATATTGCATCAAACAACCTTACACTATTGTAGCATGCAAATGAGATGGGATAGAAAAAATGTAGAACTATTATTTTCTATAAATTATGGGAGATGATAGAGGAAGGTGTCATGATGCTTCCTACAAAATTTTAGGTCAAATTTAGGTCATTTGTTCAAGTTATATGAGTTTTTGTAAAATAGACTTTTGTTCAAGGTTTTCCACCAAAAACACTATATCTTCGACGAGTGATTTCTCAGACTCTGTGGCACCTAGAGACATCTTGTCAGATCTGAACCTCCATGTCAGGTCCCTCTACGAAATCCTCTCACGGTTTTGTCCATTTTCTTTCGGTGATCTCGATGTCCCATTGTTTGCAAACACGCGAAATAGTGTAGTCTCGAGTCGCCAGAAGGCTACTAGATGCTATATTTTACAAACGGTAGCTCATGGGACCAAACCATCTGCACCAACACGTTCGGATGGCCTGTTGAATGCTAGTGGAGGATTTGTTTTGGTTACCTACATTCCCCGTGATTTCGGGCATCCGGCATAGTCCCTTAAGAGCCATGAGACCAAAACACACTATATCTTCGACAGGTGATTTCTCAGACTCCATGGCACCTAAAGATGTCTCATCAGATCCAAAACCTCCATGTCGTGGCCCTCTACAAAATTATATTGCAGTTTTATCCATATCCTTTCGGTGATCTCGTTGTCCTATTGTTTGCAAACACGCGAAATAGTGTAGTCTGAGTCAGTGTAAGGCTGTCAGACGTTATATTTTACAAATAGTAGCTCGGGAACCAAACCATCTACGCCAACATGTCTGGATGGCCTGGTGAACACTCATGGAGGATTTTTTTTGGTTCCGTACGCTCCCCATGCTTTCAGACTACCTCGTCTAGGCCTAGTTCCTTAAGAGCCCTGAGACCAAAACACGTTATATTTTTATGGGTGATTTCTTGACTCAAGTGGCACCTGAGAGATGTCTCATCAGATCTAAAAACCTCCATGTCAGGGCCCTTTACGAAATCCTTTCATGGTTTTATCCATCTCCTTTCGGTTCTCTCGTTGTCCTATTGTTTGCAAACATGTGAAATACTAGAGTCTGAGTCAGTGTAAGGCTACCAGACGCTATATTTTGCAAACGGTAGTTCATGGGACCGAACTGTCTATGCCAACATGTCTGGATGGCATGGTGAACGCTAGTGGAGGATTTTTCTTGGTTCTCTATGCTCCCCATGCTTTCGGGCTACCTCGTCCGGCGTAGTCCCTTAAGATCCCTGAGACCAAAACATGCTATATCTTCAACAGGTGATTTCTCAGACTCCGTCGAACCTAAAGACGTTTCGTCAGATCTAAAACCTCCACGTTGGAACCCTCTACGAAATTTTCTCGCATTTTTATCCATCTCCATTATGTTCTCTCATTGTCCTATTGTTTGCAAAATGTGTGAAATACTACACTGAAAGAGTTAGTTTAAGGTTGTCCATTACCAATCACCTGAATAATATAGGTGGTTCATACAATATAGGTGGTGAAATGAGAATTTTAATAAGATATTTTTACAATATAGGTGGTGAAATGAGAATTTCTGTTTGTTGTTCCTTTCTAATATTTAATTTCTCTTAGCTTCACTTGGCTTCGAGAATAATAAATTCTCTACTGACAATGCCAACCACGTGAAGGTGGAAGCTTTTTTGGCACCACTAACCTACATAAACATGTTAGTAAGTAATTAAATAGAATTTTAAATCATACAAAATTTAAACAAAATCATTTAAGTAAATATTCAAATTAAATTCATGAAGAACATACCTTTGCAAATTTAATCCAATGAACCGTGCAAGGATCAACTCTACTCTTGACAATAGCAAGAATTGCTTCATGATTTGATTCACGAACCTTCCACAAATTCTTGTTTAATGGCCAACCTCGATATTTGATCAATTTAATATTTTTTGTAAGGACCAAATGTGAATAGTGAAGTATCTTTCGATGTACTTCATAGTCTTCAAACAACCAAATGTTTGATTTTTTGATAGGATATCGTCGAAGCCAAATTCCAATGACTACCATTGACCCAGTGTGATACTCAAGGTCTTCACCATCAATGACTGTGGAAGTTAATTTTTTTCCCTCTACACAACGAGACAAGAAGTAGTTTGTTCCCTCTTCGTTAAATTCTGTCACAATAACTGCAAAAACGTGCCCTACATCACAAAGTAAATTTGAAGTCAAATTTAAAATATATTAAGATTTGACCATTTAATAAATTATAAATCTAAAACATGGCATGTACATATATGTATGTACCTTGTTGCACTAAATCAAAGACTTGGTCAAAGTCAGGTGATGTTGTCATTTGATCTGAAGACCCTACAAGTTATAATGCTCATGGAACTTGATGTGTGTCAAGTGGAATTAGAGGTCTATAAGTCCATTCATCCACCCATTGTTGTGAATCACATTCATTCCACACAAAATCAATGCATGATATACAAAAACATGTCATGCACCTGGTATAAATAGTCCAAGCATTCGCATCTGAACTACAGAATGAGTGTATATCACTTGATCCTACAAATTTCATACAATCTTCAAAGTTTTCTAGATGTTGTTCTTCTATCAACCAAAAATATCTACGAACCGTTGATCTCTCTTGAGATTCATGGCCCATACTCTTGAAAAACCAATCAACAATGTTTTTTACATCTGTAAATTTAGCACCATCCTTGAACTTTAACTCTTCTCTTGCAAGTGCTCTTTTCACACATGCTCCTGCACCATCATGCTCTCCTTTTCCATGCCCTGCCTCAGTAAAACTCTAGATATGTTGTACATTTGTTTCTTTGTGCATCCTACTTAGCCAATAAAACATCCGTGCATTCTTGAATTGTGATGTGCAGTTGTCCGACCAAATGTAATGTTGATCGAAACTAATGTTCCTCTCATTCAAGTTTGCATAAAACACTTGGAAACACCCTTGTACATATTCTGTAGAATGTGTCCGATCATCACTGATGTAGAAATGATACTCTCTTAATATTTTTCGATCTTTCTCAATGCTTTTTGGAGAGTGCATGAATGCTATATGCACGAAAATAACAACTTGCACTGAGTTATAAAATTGAGACTGAACTTTTATTGGTGGCTGTAATGTGTAATTCTCTGTGAAGTCAACTACTAAACAATAGTACAAAATGGGAATGTGTCCTTTCCTAACTTGAATTTTTCATCCAACCATCGAGATCTATGTGTGTGCCTTGCATACTCATAAAAATATTTCTCTATGAATTTGACCATATATTCTGATACATGTAATTGTTTTGTAACAAACTCACACCTCTTAGATTCTTTTCCATCTTTTAATTGATATGCCACTGATTTATATTTGGTGAAACCAACCAATTCTTTTCCTATTGAATATGTACTCTCCTTATGGATACAACATTTCATATTTGGCTTGCCACCACATACATACATTTGCACGTTCCATCCAAACATGCTTTGTTATAAAAAAATTGTCTAGTTGATTTTTCACAAAATATTGTCGGAATAAATTACCTTGAAGATTTTGGTGGGACATTTAATCCACACTCCGCATCAAGATGTCAGTATGCAAAACACGACGTATTTGAAAAAAACATCATAATGCATTGAAAATTCAACATGATGCCTGCAACAACAAGTGGTACATGAGTGATTGATTTTCACATAAAAGGGTTTGCTCATTTCAAAGAATCTTTGGCTAATGTTAATTTGTGGATTTTCATTCTTAAACTTAGAGAACAATTGTGTTTGAGTCATATCTAAGAAATGTTTTGCACACGATTCATGATTACGAGAACCTATTCTTCTTTTTATTGTATCTCTTCTATTCGGTGACACCCTTGTGTTATCATTCCAAAATTTTACAATTAATTCTTTTAGAATATCAGATGTATTCTTGTCTTTTTGAGGAAGTCTGCTAGAGAAATCTCAATAGTCATTGTTATTGACTGACTCAAGACATTTGTGTCTCTCTATTGCCTTCATTAGTGTTTTTTTGTTTAGTTTCAAAGCACTGCTTGTTTTTCTAATCAAGATTTTATTAATTGTTTTATCACTTACTATACAATTAGTAAATGCACGCCGTATCATTACTATATTTGGTGCATCTCTTGCCACCTACAGTTTGGTATGCTTTATGTATGTTTTCAACAATTGATGTATTTTGATCAACAACATTAGATGTTCTTAACCCCAAGGTCTTCATTATAGGTCTCATCTTAATTAATTTCATCGATGTAACAAATAATTAACATCTTTGTGTGTCATTTAAATTCTCAAAGTAATTATCCCAAATTCCACTAGCTTTTCTTCTTGCATTTCTTTCAGACATTTTGTTAGGCATTGGTTTTATAATGTTTTCATCAATTTCAATTAAGTGAATTGGTTTTCTTCACAAAATGGAAGGAGGTGTTCTTAGAGGTGAAGATTCGTTTACAAGGTTACTTTCTTCATTCAGTTTTTTCATAAAATTTCAAGGTTAACATTTGGATTCTCAGGTAAGGGTTCAACAATTGGATTCATATCAATTTCTTCATCCATACCAACATTATCATTCAATTCAATATCATTATTCATTGCAAAATCATTATTCTCTACATTTTCATTATGTATTTCATCCCCATTTTCTAATACATTAGCTACATTTGATATAGCAGATGTACCTTTCCCTACACGAAGTTTTTGCATTCTCTTCAATTTATTTATTCTCATCTCTTCCAATTGCTCCGGTGTCTTGTTCTTGACTTTCCTCTTGTCCTTAGCTCAAATTTTATCACCCATGATTAGAAAAAATCAACTAGTGGGGTAGGGGACAAAATAACCTACTAAAAATCGTGCAAGAATGTATAGAAAATTGCAGACCAAACATAATGTATGCAAAATTCCCGTGAAAGAGATGAAAGGGACGTTGGGGGCCACAATATATAAACAATGTGTGCACGTTATGCTTTTACCTTTTCCAACACATGCCTCAAGGCTTGGGATCTGGTTTGGATCCCCAAGCTTGTGGCATGGACCTGCACAAACACAACAAACCGCGTGTTTTATAGAAAAATGCAAAAATCTAACTTCCACCATGATAAATCAACATCAAATGATCGATTTGTTTTAAAAAATTGTACCATGATGTAAAGCAGAGTTTCTTCTTTGTATAAATATTATTTTTCAATTTTTCTAACAAATACAAGGTTTCCATATTATTTATTTTCTTAACTATGCCTTTTTATAACTATTTTTTGAAGGTTAAACATGTCTATCTTTTGTCGTGTATATTTTTTTTTACTCATCGAAATTGAATAAAAGTTTTTAGGCACAAAATAGGTGTAATTATATACATATTAAAAAAAATTTGATATTTTTTAGGTAGTTAGGGGGCACGGTCGAGCTCTGTTATTTTTCAAAACATAAAATTTCTGTACTAGAAAAATCATTAAAAAAATACTCACTAAAAAAATCTAAAAAAATTCTAACACAAACTAGATGCTCCTATCTATCTTTCTACCAAAGGGTTTTCAAAAATACTAAATGGTGCTCAAAAATGGTGGGGGCATGAAAGTCACTCTATTATGTTTTTTAACAAAAATAGGAGCACCTGTTGGTATTTTAGTTATTTGACCCACTTAAACTTATCTATTTTCAATAAAATTTAGTAGCTTAGAAACTAGACTCAAAATGCTACAATTCATATTTCTACAACATCTTCCAATTTTGAGTGTAACTATTTTGAAAAACTCGTACAAGTTGAAGTTTTTTTTTTTTTAAAAATGCGTCCACTTAAGATCCCCTTTTGGCCCCCCAACTTGGTGCACTTACCCACTTCAGAATTAACTCTGGCTCGCTTTGAATTGAAAACATATTTAACCCCCATAATCCTTTTGATTGCATTGCAAACAGGGGAGGAACCCACCTTGAAATTTTCCGTAAATGGGATTAAGTGATCGCATTAAAAATGTCATCTCTCGTTTCTCTCCTCTTAAAAACATTTATGGTAGAGAAGTCACTGCAATAGAAACCGAGCTTGAAATATTTGACACACCTATAGAAAGGAAGCATAGGCCTCTACTTAAGGTCCTCACACACGTGTCAAAGCCAGCGAGCAATTAATCTTTTCCTAGCCATCCATCCCCAACTATGATGGCTCTTAATCCATCCCAATTTTTCACATGTGAAGAAATAATTTCCGCTTCCCTCGAAACAATACCTTTGTTTGCCAAAAAATAGGCCACTATATTAGCCTCTCGATAAATATGAGAGGCTTTCCAAAAATTGATTTCCTCCAACCAAAATAAGATATTATTAATGAAGAAATTTAACGGCCAATTCTTTGAACTCCCCTTCCGAATAGAATGAAGAACGACTTGAGAATCATTTTCAATACAAAGATGCTTGCATCCCTTAATCACCACTAATTTCACTCCTTCCAAAAATCTTGAGCTTCAACCAAGTTACAGGTATTATCCACCAGGGAGAAAAAACCTGCAACTAACACTTTCCCATACTCATCTCTAATAATACACCCCGCCCTCGATGGACTAGGATTACCTTTAGAGGATCCATCGAAGTTCAATTTGCAAAATCCAGTGAGGGTGGGAAAAACTATATGCATTATTATAGTATAGGTTTTAGATCATAAAATCCATCCAATGCCCATTTGTCACAAAGGGGCAAAAAATGTAATCAAGATAAAATAATATTTGAAGTTATTCAACAAAGCCATCACAACCCATCAACTGAGGTACTATACTTATGAATAATTAATCAAATTGTGTTGTTGTACCTGATTACAATTGAACATGATGTCATGCAACTTGTGCCTCCTATGAACCCTATAGCCTCATGAAACTACCTGACATAAAGATGATGAATGCTTTTTCACTCACCATCCCTATCATCCTTATACCTATATTGTAATATGATCATCGTTATAGGAATTCCCAAATACATTCTCTATTTCAATAACTATTTTGCACCTAAAGTATGACACATCTTACTTGATGTCCAACAACATTGACCACTTCATAAACATTCTTGTTCTTGTAAAACCATTACTCATGCTTACATCCCATTTAGTTATGTACAATCACCCAAATATTACTTCAAAACACCCTTCCTTGTATTGGTCGAGAGGTGAGAAGTTTATGTAACATAAACAACACTAGATGTCTAGTCCACTCTTTATCAAAATTTGGATATAACTATAAATTTCACCAAATTCCTATAATCTGTTAGAAAATGCCATTACATTAAATTGGGTCTTCTAGCTCTATCAACCATGCCACTCTTGAAGTGGCTCCAGACCATAATATATGATACATGTTTGTCTCTAGCAGTAATGATAGCATGAAATTATGGTGTTCAAATTAATGGTAGAATGTTGGGTACCATCAAGATTACACACTTTCTAAGATAAAATATTCTAAATATTCATTCGTCGGATCTTTGAAATTGGATACAAGATTGGTGAATATCTCTATAAAGGCAAGCTACTCCACCAAATCCTTTTGTTCCATGTCAGAGTTTTGGTCTGTGGACAACAATAAATGAGTATCTTGTATATTAGGGGAGTGGTTTCTCCTTGGTCTTGTGTGTTTCCATGAGAACATTTATATTTGACTTAAGAACTACATCTTCAAAAGCCTTGGCTCAAGAGAGAGAGAACAACCACATTTCCAAATTGCAATTGTAATTGAGGTTGTAGAGTGGGGTTCTAAGCTCCGATGTCATGTAAAAATTGGCCAAGGGTTAGCTCACCAATTGGGAGGAGAATCCTTGATTCAAGCTATTCCATTGTGAATCATAGCCCACTTTCCTTGTTTTCTAGTTTCCCACACTTTCTTTCTACTTTCCTTGACCTCCTCTTGTTGTAACTTAGTTAAGTCTTCATCAAGATAATTTTTGTCAACACGACCAAATAGTTTTTTCTTTGATCTTATTGCCTACAAACTTTCTTATGATGTGTGAAAGTGAATAACCAAGGAGTCATCTTGATTGAACCAAGCTTTATCCAATGATATATTAGGTAGTTCTAGATCACGACTGAAGAAGTGAGATGTAGTTTGAATGACATTTGTTTTGGTTAATATTTGACTTGTAGGTTAAGGGCTTTGGCTTGCCTTTTCCTATTCTCTTCAAAATTTTCCTAAATCACAGCTTCAACAAGTGGAGGTGGTTTTTCAGTGTTTTTTACAACTTGAACCCTTGAGTTTGGATTCATACATTCCATTTCGGTAGCTAAATTATTATTTTTTTCCTTATTAGTCACGAATTCATCCTGAAGATGGGCTAGGTCTTCAGAATTGTTGTTTCTAATGATGTTTAAGGTAGAGGAAGATTGAAGCTCCACCATAGAGGTTTCTAAAATGTTGATGTGCTCAAACTGTTCAGCAATCAATTTATTTTGCTCCATGAAAACTGAGGATAATTCCAACACTTGTTGTTTAAGGGACTTCAATTGTTCTTCTAGGAGTGTCATTTTGTCAATGAGAGAGTTGGCTATGCTGTTTGGTGATGGATTCAAGTTAATCACCTCCATTTTATCTTTATCCCCTTTTGTTGGCTACTCTAACATTGTCATTTAGTTGAGTAATTTCATCAAACAGTTGGCATGTAAACTCATTCTATTCGTGTTCAGTTCTGTTCTTGATCCTGTTCCTGTTTTGGTACTTGATCTCTTTCACTTTTTGCTCCTTTCCCTCTTTCTGTTATTTTAGATGCGAGGCTATACAAATCTGAAGCAATGTCTGACACAAATCTCAGATTGACGCAGTTAAAGTATTTCATCAAACAGTTGGAAATAAACCAACGAAAACCCAACACATTGAGTTACCTACTGGAAATGGCCAAGAAATCTGCTGGAAATATGTGAAAATACGAAAATAGTAGTTTGGGTGGTTTCGAAAACCTCAAAAATGAAATATGTCTGCCGCATGTACAGAATATGTCAAACCTGCTCAAAACTCAAATAAAATCTGTCAAAAACCCACGGTTTGAAAGTGAGGAAATGTGAGAATATGGAGATTCATTGCAATCGCCAATGGTGGCTATGCAAAAACATCTCTAGTGTCATAATGTTTTGTCACACGTGCCGAGATATATGTGCCATTGCACTTGTAGCTTGGTTATGATAACAATATAAGCAAGTCAGGTCGAGCCAGACGTGCTACTGTTTCAGAGGCTGATATGTAATTTTGAAATTAATCTCTTATTTTTTTGTTTTGTTTTGGATAATACAATATGATGGTGGAAAACATTATAAAACGAAGTTATTCACTGGTCAAGTCAAGTCAAGTCAAGTCAATTACAGTTTCTTTCATTTCTGGCGCATAAATCACATCAATTAAATCAAAGTTTGTGGAATGAAGATAACCTTCGAAAATTAATCCGTTGGTTCGAATGGAAATAAAGTGGTCACTCAAACCACTTTATGTCTCTCTTATCTTAATATGTTATTATGCGAAAGGCGTGTTCTAAGTTAGAAAGCCCGAGGGGCTCTGACACAGACAACGACAACGAGGGCTGAGATCATCTTGTTGATGATGTACGGACAATCGTGAGCCATACACGTGGAACCGGACTACGAGAAGCCCGCCCTCCCTCTGACATGGACGACAACAACGTTGGCGCGTGCGTGGAAAAGTCTAGTTGGCCCGTGGAAAATCGGTTGGCACGTGGAAAAATGTGGGTCGTTTGGTGCGTGGGAAGTTTTCCATTTTCGGAGTGTTTGTGAAAAAATCTCAAGGAAAGGAAAAAAATTGCCATTTTTGGAAAGGCTCCGAGAAGATGTAGCAGCGAAAACTTGCACGTGCCATAACTTTCATTCTGTGGCTCCATTTTAGGTGTCATTTTCTCTAAATGTGTATATTTTCTCGAGCTCTACGCATTGATGGCAATATTTTTCTTATTTTCATAAAATCCATTTTTGCACCTTTTTGGACCAAACAACTTCTTACCCTTAAAAATAAATCTAAACATGCACATATTGTGGAAAGAGAAACGAAGAAGAAGATGTTCGAGTTAGAGCGGCGAGGACTATGGCAACGATGGCAGTTATGGTGGCGGTGGCGTGAAGTCCACAAACACAATTCCTCTAAGCGGTGTATTCATTTGAATGAGTCATGACGATTGCACTCTAGGAATGAACTCAGGAGCTTGCACATTAAGCTAGTTGAACGAAGAGTTCTTTTCATGCGCAGTCGATGAAGACAATGCCTCTGTTGGGTTAGGATTTAAATTTCAAATATTTTTTACATGGCATCGTTTCCCTCATTTAGGGTTTTATCTCAAAACAATATCCATGGATTTCCTCATGGGCAATGATTACATCATCTGATTATGTTGTAAATGCATTGATGGTTTGCATGGACGTTTTGAGCTTCCCATCAGACCTCATGCTCGAAATCTCATGCTTTTCCAGATGCCAGAAGGGGCAATGAACCTGCAAAAAAATTAATATATGAAAAGAGAATGAAGAGCGAGAAAGATAGCAAATTACCTGAGCATTGTCTCATCCAAGGCCTATTTAATGGCAAGCTCTAGGCATCCGATTTCTGAACATCCCAAATTCGCTTCAAACCCGGGCATGCACATATTGTGGAGAGAAAATGAAGAAAAAGATGTTCGAGCTGGGGTGGAAGAGCGGCCCAAGAGGTGTCGGCGAGCAGTGGAAGCAGTGTCCCGTTGATGGAGGGGTGAAGGGTGAGAATGATGTGAGTTTTAAAGGCGAGGGATTGTAGAACAAAGCTCATGCTCTTTACAAAGTGCTCCCCCTCTGCACCATCCACGTTCAGGATGTCATCGCCCAAAAAACGTCGGAGATGAATTTGTATTGAATGCCTTATGGGTAGTTGCCAAACATGGTTTTCAGAATATGCTCATATTTTTGGGATCTATGGTGACCACATACAACAAGTTTTCCATCCATAGAGGCCTAAACTATAGTGAGAGACACAAAAAAGAGGGTGAACAAAAGGAGGAGAAGAAGCGTTGAGTGATGCAACAAAAAAACAAAAAAAAGAAATCATGTATTTACCAATAAATACGAATATAGAGATAGAACTCGATGAAAAATAGACAACCATAACCTTCAATTGTTGAAAGACATTTACTCTCTCGTTTCCATATCCATTGCTCATAACACCAAGCATATTGACTTATAATAGGATGATTATGGATCAATTGCAACATTACATTTTTCTCTGTGTCAACTAGATAGCCATGTGACGTGAAGTCCACAAACACATTCCTCTAAGCGGGTGTATTCAATTGAGAAGATAATGTTTGAGTTGGAGCGGTGAGGACTTTGATGACAACGATAGTTATGGTGGCGGCAACATGAAGTCCACAAACACAAACCTCTAAGCGGTTGTATTCATTTGAACGAGTCATGGTGATTGCACTCTGGGAGTGAACTTAGGAGCTTGCGCATTAAGTTAGATGAATAGCGAGTTCTTTTCAAGATCAACCGACAAAGACAATGGCTCTTCTGGGTTAGGATTTAAATTTTCAAAGCTTTTCGATAAGGCATCATTTTCCTCATTTAGGGTTTTGTCTAAAAAAATTTCTCCAAGGATTTCCTCTTGGGTAATGATTACATCACATGATTGCATTGTAAACGCATTGATGGTTTACATAGATTCTTTGAGCTTCCCCTCGGACCTCATGCCCGAAATCTCATGCTTTTCTAGATGGCGGAAGGGGTGATGAACCTGCAAAAAAATATAGGGAAAAAGAATGAAGAGTAAGAAACATAGAAAATTACCTGAGCAATATCTCATACAAGGTATGTTTTGTGGTGAGCTCCAGGCGTTTGATTTTTGAACATCTCAAATCCACCTCAAACCCGAACATGCACATATTGTGGAGAGAGAAATGAAGAAAAAGATGTTTGAGTTGGGGTGGAAAGGTGACCCGAGAGGCATTTGGATGTCGTCGCCCAGAAGAACATTATAGATGCATTTGTACTAAACGCCTTTTGGGTAGTTAGTGAACATAATTTTCAACATGTGCTCATATTTTTGGGATCTATGGTGACCATAGAAAACAATTTTTCCATTTGTGAAGGCCTAAAATATAGTGTGCAATGTAAAAAAGAGGGTGAGAAAAAGGAGAAGAAGAAGCGTTGGAGTGATGTAACGAAGAAAAACAAAGTAAAAAATAAATAAATCAACTATTCTCCCAACAGATACGAGTACTGATAGCAATTGATGATGAGTTAGACAACCATAACCTTCATGATTCTCATATTTTTAGGCTCTGTGGTGACCACAAAAACAAGTTTTCCATATATGGAGGCCTGAATTGTAGCGTGCAGCGTAAAACATAGAGTGAGAAAAAGGAGGAGAAGCATCGAGTGATGCAACAAAGAAAAACAAACCGAGAAAATAAAGAAATTGTGTATTTTCCCACAAATACAAGTACGATAGCAATTGATGAAGAGCTACACAACCATAACCTTCAATTGTTGAAAGACATTTACTCTCCCATTGTTAGATCCATTGCTTAGAACACCAAGTATACTAACTCATCATAAGCTGACTATGGATCAATTTCAACATTACATTTTTCTTTGTGCCAACAAGAAAGTCATGCTTTCTATAAATTTATGGATTCAAACTTGTCTTGTACATGGTGCTACTAGGTCTATCATCGACATTGTTTATGAAAATTTGTTATACCCGCCTTTACTTTTCCTTTATTTCGCTTCATCAAATTTGATCGTTACTCGGTGCTTTGTTGTCTATTTCAATTTCCTTTTCTACTCACCAATATTTCCCTTTCGGCGTTAACATCACACACCTCACGTGTGATTGCTAGTATAATCACTAAGGCCACCTTTCACTAACAAGAATAATAATTTCCATTTTTATGAAAGTGGAAAATTGAGTAATGACCGAAAAAAAAACATTGTGTTATAATCTTCTACACCAAGTCAAGTCAAGTCAATTAAAGACTACATTTTGTGTTGTTTTAGCTTTTCTAAGGTTTTCCTCTCATTCATATCATAGTAAAACTCACCTATTTCCCCACCGCTGAGGCGGTGATTTGCATATAAATGGACAACTCTCCTTCCAATGCAACGATTGTTGTAAATGGTAGTGAAAATGACTCCCAAACGTGTGCAAAATTTGGTTCGAAAGTCTACGATGAGGTATGGATTTTGAATCCTCCCTAGATGTTGTTATTTCTAATGAATGTTTAGACCATATGGTCAAGTGGTATCGTAATAATTTCCTTATTGCTTATTTTTATGGTCACATTCCCTCATAATCCTACCTTCAGAACTAGATAAAGAACCATTGGGATTCCAACATGATGCGCCACTGCAATTAACGAAACTTGAGGTCATAACTTGAGCTCAGTGTGTCCATTTGAGTCCATTTTTTTTTTAAACCACATGTTTCGATGAGACAAACGCGGTGGAAAACCACCCTATCGGTTGGGGAAAGTTTTCGACAGTTTTCGGAGCCCTAAATCCACCATCTTGAGGCCGAAAATTAGGATTTAAGTTATAGTTCGGTTTTTTCCTATTTTTGGGCATTAGTTAATTTTAGTCTATTAGTTGTATTATGAGTTAGAAAGTTGGAAATTCCTCTAATTTAGGGATGTAGAAGATGCGTGGAAATTTATGTGCTCAGTACGAATAAGCATGCGAACTTACTAAGAATAGCAAGTTCTAGTAAATATGCTAAAAATAGTAATTTCCACCACCTAAAGTAGATTTAGTCAAAGTTAGCTAGAGTTTGTTTGGCTACTCCAGTTGGGAGTTGTTTTCCTATTTAGGAAACATTGTAATTCATTATTCAGTAACAAAGAAGGAGATCTATTTTCTTTTGGAGTTCATATTATTTGCAGTATATCAGGTTTGTTCATAATTTGGCTACATTACAACAATATTATGGTTTCAGGTATTTGGAACCTCACCAAAGGGTTTTATCTCTTTTCCTTTCATGAGCCTTCTCAGCTCCAAGCCCTCCTCTTTAAAGCGGTTTGTTGGTATTTGGGAAATACCATGTTAGTGCTTTCTCAGTGGACTCACGAATTTAGTCCCACCAGTAGGGTTTGTTGAAATTCCGGTTTGGATCGAACTTCCAAGTCTTCATGTTCATCTTTGGTATTTCCTTCCAGAGATAATGAAACCCATTGGCATGGTGATATGCCATGAATAAGAGTGTTTTTTTACGCTCATCTAAACAAGCGTGTATGTGTCAAAGTTGACCTCACAAAATATTTGTGGGACCCCCTGGTTATTCAAGTTGGGTCCTTGCGTATCTCTCAAAAGGTGGTATATTTTAACCTCCCCAACATGTGTTTTCACTTTCAAGCCCCAAACCACCAAATTCATGATTGTCCTCTACTAGCTCGTTTCTATGATGGTGGTGACACCACCCACATTGTCCAAGCCCAAAGCTAACCCCTCGATTGAAGGGCTTTGAGGAATAAGAAGGGATTTGCTACTAAACCCACTCCTGTGGTTTTGACTACCCAATCTCCTTCCCCCGCCCCCTATCCAAGGATGAGTTGGGCTCAGAGTCACCCTGCTTGTCAATTTCCATTCCTTCCAAACCCTCGCAGAGCCATGTTCTTCCTTTAAGTTCAAAGAATACTAGGAATCTTACTTCAACTTCTCTTCCTCTGCGATGCTCTCGTAGTCCACCCCGGAGGTGTCCTATAACATGTAAGGAGATAATGGGGCCAAACACCGCTCCATTCAAGTTGAGATTCCTAATTCATACCGGGTCTTGCTTGCTAACAATTTTTCCATTCTTCACTCGGAGGATGGTATTATAGACGGATATGGGGAGTTTTATATGTCTAATTTTTCATGAATTTCATCTCATTGAATGTTTGAGGTCTTACATATTCCTCTCACAAATACTCTGTTTGTTTAGATTTCTAGCATTTAAACAACCTTGATATTATTTGTTTACAGGAAATTAAGATTTCTATTTTCTTGCTTCATAATACACTAACTTGTATTGCCCTAGCTTTTCACATTTTCATACTTAGCACATTGATGGAAAAGGTTGTGTGAGCATTTCCATAACACCAAAATTCTCGGCCTTAATCACCTCCTTGGGCCAAGATCCTTCAAATTGGGTCATGTGGGTGGTAATGACAATTAATGATTTTTCTTTTAGTATTCTATAATTTTATGTTCCTAATGATTGCTCTGAAAGAACAAATTTATGGAATGGTTAGGTGATAACTTACCTTTAGCTTATTGGTTGGCATGTGGTGACTTTAATATGATAGAACATCCGGATGATAAATTTGACGCCCTCCGTATGCATTGGTATGTCGGTGAGCATGCAACTTGGTATTTCTTTAAAATCCATTGGGGACTTTCTGATCCATTGCTCAGTTGAGGGTAAGAATTTAAGGCCTATGCTTGGTATACTTGGACCAATATTCGAGAAGGAAATGATCGGGTTTTGAAAAGGCTTGATCATGTACTTCTTTCACATCAGATTATATTTGATTTTGACATGTAAGGCTCCTCCCTTGTCCCAGTGTGGTCACATGTTCTTTTGTCAGATCATCATTTGATCTCATTTAAGGTTAATTGGTGCGCAGCCCCTTACAAAGTCCTTTTAAATCAATTCCTTCTTTAACGCCTCTTTGCTAAGTCATTTGGGGTGATCTCAATTATAACTAAGATTTGGAACATGGCACCACATCCATTGTTCATTGTTAGTTGAAACAAGTGGTGGGAAGCGGCGATTCAATGCACCACCCATTTCCTCTGCCATTTCGGCAAGCGAGGTTGCTTTAGTTCATAAACGAGCGAGACTCGGATCTACAAAAACCATTTAGAAGGATCTCACTTTTTCTTGAGGCCAACCCTTTTGATATTCCCTTTTAGATTCGTAAAATTTAAAATTAGACAAAATTTTAAGCTCATTGAATCTCATTCAACCCATGGTGCGTAGATCCGGTCAAGGCATCACTAGCTTAAAGGTGGAAGACAAAACATCAACACACTTCTTCAAATCCCTCTGAGCCAAGCATGCTCATCAACATATCAAAACTATCCATGATTTGCATCAGTGGCTCACAAAGTTGCTTGAAATTTTTATTGCCTTTGTTTAGCATTATTGGTTAGTCTTCCAAGCTCAAGAGGCTTCGATTGAGTGAGATGCCACATTACAACAATGTATTGAGGTTGTGTCACCAAGATTTCTCTAAAGGAGTGGGACCTTTGTAATGCCCTTCTTTCTTTGGATGAGATCTATGCCACCCTATTGTTCCTATTAGATGATAAGTCTCGAGGATTGGATGGCTTTCCTTGCAAATTTTACAAAGCAATCTGCTATTTTGTTAGCCTTGATTTGTTTCATGTCTATAATGAAGCTCTATAATCCAATTCTCTTGGGAGATTCATCAATCAAGGCAACATCAAATTTATTCCTAATGATGGAGATCTAGAGAAGATAGCTAGTTGGAGACCTATCACCCTATTAAATGTCTCCTACAAAAATATTACTAAGGCACGGCTCTTTGTGTTGCTTTGATCTGTTACCAAAAATTTTCTCCTTGAGTAGACCGATTTTGTAAAAGGCCGATACATTTTGGATAATCTTATAGCTATTTGGGAGGGAATGGAATGTGCTCGAATTTCTCTCTGAGTATGTCCATTATTTCTCAAAATTGATTTTTAAAAGGGCTATGATTGCATTGAGTGTCCATTCATTTTCTATGATCATAGCTTTAGGTTTTGGAAAATTCTTCACTTCGGCAACCCAAACTCTGTTTTCCAATATGTATGCTTTCCTAAACATCAATGGTCATAAGTCACATGCGATTGGCTTCTTCCGCTCTATCGAAAAGGGTGCCCTCTTACGTCTTCCTTGTTCATTCTTTGTTGTTGCGCCTTAGGTTATCTTATTTCTCATCGATGTAATTGATCAAGGTTACATTCAAGAGATTTTCCTTCTAGATCATGCGATATAAATTATTAATGGTCATTTCATTGATGATTCCTTTCTAACTCTGGTTGAGTCGAGCAATGTAGGTGGCTATGATGTTTGACTTCCTAGATACTTGTTTCACTTGCTACGGATCCAACATTCAAATGGATAAGATGTTAAGCTAGAAACAGAGATGCTTTCAATGCTAGATTGGTTGAAAGCTTACCACGAAATGGATTGGAAGAGGAAAATAATTTAAATTCTTGGGCATTCCTTTTTCCTTTGATAGTGACTCCACCACGCTATAGAAGTATGTGATTGACATAGGCGAAGATAAATTTTCTTGGTGGTTTCCTAAACCTCTCTCTCTCACTGGTAAATTCTAGGCGTGTACTAAGATTCGGCCGCCACCCATATTTATTATTCTCTTGGTTGGTGTCCTTCTTGTGCCTCTTTTTCCAAGAATGCCAAGCTGCTTTGGGACTACCTTTGGTGTAAAATTTTGGTTTAGTTGGCTTTCATCGGGTGGCTTGGGATGTGTGTTGTCTCCCCTGTGATCAAGGAGGCATGGGAATTATTGATGTATACAGGAAAAGTGTCCCTTTATTTTCTAAATGGGTCATGCAATGTATCTCATGCAATCAATCCTGGTAAATCATACTTTGACATTGTATTACTTCTAGTGCTCCCTACATAAATTTTTTTTAGAACAATATCGAGATGCACACCTTGATTATCACTAGGGTCCTGGTCAAAATTCCCTGCACTTTCGTGGCCAAAAGCATATGGAAAGCATTCGAATTGGTGAAACGCCTAATAATTTAGATTGGAAAAGGATTTCATACTGGGATCTCATTCAATTCTTATAGCATATGGTGGTCTCCCATCATCACTAATAATAGTATTCCGCTTGTGCAAACTCTAGGAATCAAAGCTCTTCGAATCTCTCACAAAGGAATTCACACCATTTGGATATGATCTCCTATAGAGACTGGATACCATGGCCTGATCTCAAGATGAAATTTAATCTTTCTAATTCATACCTCCTTCTATCTACAGAATTCAAGAGTTGATGTCAGACGTTATGATCTATAAGCTTGGGCTTAAACCCTCGGATGCATGGTGGTGGGAGGACTGGAGATAAAATCAAGAGATTGCATTCCTCCACTATAATTCCGACACCATTTACCAACTTTTGAGCTCTCTCTCGAATACCATTTCAAAACTTAATGCTCACTAGGGATTACACTCCGCTCATTCCACTCAAGCTTCGTGGACATTCCCATGTAAAGAGCACAAAATCCTTTTAACATCCCGTTAGTGACTACTATGAGGAGAATGTGCAAACCGAGATACAATCCCTACTACAAATGAAATATCAAGGCAAGTATGGGTCAAGTACATGAGACTCCTAACCAACTACCTATACAATGTAGGATCACAAAGTGGTGTGGTACATGTGGATGTAAGAGTAACTCTAGATTGAAAAGGAGATGGACTTGGCTTGCAATCAGCCATATCAAAGTGCCTAAGAAGATCATGGGTGTACTTTTGCTGACTCAAATGAATCCCTAAATCTATCTAAGAAATCTACAAACTAAGGAAATAATGCAATAGCCCAAGATCTGTCATGTCAAACTGTGTAGAAAGAGCCCTCTGAATACTCTGAATGTGGGAAGAAGAGCTACCAGTAAGTAACAAATCATCAACATACAAGACAAGTATCACAATATCCTCACCGACATGCTGGAGATACACTGTATGATCGGAGTGGCAACGAACAAAACTAGTAGATAGAAGAAAAGAATCCATCTTCTCATACCAAGCCCGAGGGGCTTGTTTGAGACCGTAGAGAGACCTTCGGAGCTGAAAAACAAGAGAAGAATCCTAACAAATCCATCCGGTTGCTCCATATATATTTCCTCTTTTAGATCTCCATGTAAGAAGGCACTCTTCACATCCATCTCGGTATATGGCCACCCCGTGATGCAGCAATAGCAAGTACAAGGCATGTAATCCATCTTGGAAACGGGTGCAAAAGTCTTAGAGTAATCAATACCTTAGACTTGTGAAAAAATTCTTTACAACAAGATGATCCTTATATTTGTTAATGGACCCATCACCGCATATTTGGTTTGGTATACCCACTTACACCTAACCATATTTCTTCATTTAGGAAGAGATACTAAATCCCAAGTATGATTCTTCATCAAAGAAGAATACTCAAATTGCCATTGCATCATCCCACTCGGTATCCCATGAGCCTTTAAAAATACCGTGGATCCTTAGAAACCGCTTGACACAAAAGTCCAGAACCTGTAGAATGTACGTGATGATGCCTAGTGGGTGGAAGATCCTCTATGAAAGGTGCTACCTCAAAAACTATAGTACGAGCCCACTTAGGCATAGTGATAACATCAATGGGAATAGGATCCTCAATGGCATCTATAACCTCCTCATCAATCTACTCAAATAAAGGATCCTCAAGATGAGATGAAGAAGAAGAAGAAGGAATGGAAGAAGATGAAGAATCATGAGACGAAGCATCATCAAACTAAACATGTGTTCAAAAAGAACATCATGTGTATCGGGATCTAAAGATGATAAGCTCGCATGTCCTCACAATACCCTACAAAGATCAAGGGTTTACTCTTCTTATCCAAAGCTTTCCTTTTCTTCTTTGGTACAAAGGCCCAAGAATGGCTCCCAAAGAATTGAGAAAATGAGACATCTGGCTTAGTGTTCGACCAAGCTTCCTCTGGAGTCAAATTCTCAAGTGCTCTGTGGTGTGTGATTCTAAATATAGTTAGCACAATTAATTGCTTCTACCCAATAGATAGGAGGTATATCTCTAGAATGCATCATATATTTATCCATTTCCTTCAAAGTTCTATTCTTCCTTTCTACTAATCCATTCTGTTGTGGAGTATGAGGAATAAAATGTTAGTGAATAATGCCTTGAGTTGCCAAAAATTTAGAAAACTCATTGCTGAAGTACTCCCCCCCATTATCAGTGCAAAGGTTCTTTATGCTACTAGAAGATTGTTTCTCGACCAAAGCCTTGAAGAATTTAAAGTGTGAAAAACATCACTTTTGTACTTGAGAAAATAAACCCAAGTACACCTTGAGAAATTATCAATAAAGGTAAGTGCATACTTATCTCCATTGAAAGATGGGGTAGGAAAAACCATCAAGTCACTATGTACAAGCTCAAGTGGTGAAGAAGCTCTTTTAGAAAAATTCTTAGGAAAAGGATCTTGGTGTTGTTTCCCTAATGCACAACCATGACAAACTCCTCAAGACAAGAAACTCTAGGAAGACCATCTACCATACCATGAGTGCTCAACTCCTTCAAATATCTGTAATTGAGATGTCCAAATCTTTCATGCCAAAGCTTACTCTTTGAATTTGAATGAGAAACCAATCTTGTCCCTATAGAAGAAGTGTCATCAAAACCCTCAAAGTGATATAGTCTTGAACTATGATCAACAATACCCTGAGCAACAAGTGAATAAGGCTCTAACAAAGTTCTTACTTCTACCCCATGTGGTGTAAAAGTCACTATTTTCCCTTGACTAGAATGAAAAATTTGATATATAGAAAAAAATTTGTAGTGATGTTAGGAACATATAATGCATCTTGGATATTTCCACCATCAAGTTGTATATCACCTTTTCCCTCAACAAAGAAAGGAAGAATCTCCAACCTCAATTTTGGAAGTAGAACTCAAACCTAGAGAAACAAAAGACTCCTTGGAAGAAGTCATGTGATGAGAAGCACTAGAATCTATAACCCAATTGTCTACAAGTGGTGATTGAGATCTTCCAACAACATTAAGTGTTTTCCATGTTGATGAGAAGGAGGTGAAGTGGAGATATAAATTTTGTGTTTCTTGATTGCATCCTCTAAGGCTTGCATTCACTTATAACACCTATTTTCTTCATGATTACTATCCCCACAAAAAGAGCATGAACGGCTAGACTTATTCTTGGATTTAGAAGACTCCTTGGGTTTTGAGTTGTTTTCTTTGGGTTTAGGAGAATTTTGAGATGGAGAAGGTGTGGATTTGGTTTTACTTTTTTGTTTTCCTTGCCCTTAGGATTAGATGCAACTAATTCCTTTTGAGAGGTGGAAGACTCAAGGTGAGATAATTTGGATTCTTCCCTAGTAAGTCTTTCACAAAATGTTTCTAAGTTAGGCATTTTGAAGGTGTCACCTAAGGCATCCATGCTAGAGAAAAAGGTAGAAGAAAAAATTTGGAATGGTCCTCTCAACTTGGATAGAATCAAGTAAACACACTCTTCATCTTTCTTATCTCTTCCACTCCCCTTCAACTATGTCAAAAAATGCTTGAACTTGGTAAGATAGTCTATAATTGTTGGAAAATCTTCAAGATTAAGAGAGGTGATCTCAATTTCAAGTTGCATGGCTCTCATATGATCCACCTTACTAAATAAATCCTCCAATTTCTCCCATATTTTGAAAGGAGAGTCACACTTTTCCAAATGAAATAAAATACTATCACTTACATAAGTTCCTATCAAACCCATACACTCATCAAATTTGCATTGGTACTGAAATTTCTCATATTCTCTAGTGAACACTTGGTTGTTCTTTAGAAGTTAAAGCCCATAATCCTTTCACTTAATTATTGTTTCCATTCTTGGTTTCCATGTGTGGTAATTATGTGTTGTTAATGGCTCAACATGATCTAATGTAGAATTATATGCCATCCTAAAAAAAAATCACCAAAATAAATGGAAGAACCAAGCAATGCAACAAGACCCCCAAGTAATGCAACAAGAGCCCCTAGATTTTGGCACTTTATAATGAGTGTGTGTTACAATATGGAACTTTATAATTATAGTGAAATTCTCAAAATAAATATTTCCAATGGAAATATCACAGAAAAACAAGCACTTTTGTAAAAAATGGCACTCAAAACCGAGTTACCGATCAAAAGTTACAAGCTTTTCAATATTATGCTCTACTATTTATTTTTTTCCTCTAAACTAAATAAAATGCACTTGCCTTCACCACATAAAGAAAATGAAATGGGGTTGGAGTTAAGCACCTACTAGTAGGAATCAGAAAATATTTAAGCCTTCATATGACCATACCATATGACCAGGGGGCCTTTTTTCAATGGGTGTCTTTCGGATCCAATGGAAGCCTCTTAGGTTTTTGCTACCTTCCGGATTCAATGGAAGCCTCCAAAAAAATACATGCAGCAACAAAATATGAGTAAATCCTGAATATATAATATATAAAGAATTTATTTAAAAATAAAACTTACAGATGAATGTCAATAGCATCTTCCCCGCTCGATACCATAAAAGGAATGATAACCAAATCATTCTAAGCCAACCATAAGAACATATGCTAATCAAACATAACGATCAATAAGATGAAAGTAATTCACGCCAAAATAACTTTACATAAACCTTTGCAAACAAATGAGCAGCATATCATATATTATTATGGAACTCAATGAAATACAATGAATAATGGACCTTGCTTATGTAGGCAAGGAATAACAATCTAAGAACCAATCAAGGTCATAGATTAAGCCATAAATCATGGAAAAACTAGTCATCAAAGAACTAGTCAAGTCCATAGATTTATGAGAGAACTAGACATCAAGGATCTATCGAGGTCATAGATCTAGGAAAGAACTAGTCAATACCATAGATCAAGGAAAGAACTTACCTAAACACTAGATAATATCTCCTAATATCTAAATAAATAAAAATAAATATCCACACACATAAGTGGGTGAGAATAAATACAATAATGTACCTAGGTGAACATGAGCTAAGGTAAATACCTACTCTAACACTCACCTATCTTTGAGGAGGGATTTAATCCCATGCACTCGTGGTTGAACCTCATATTTTGGTCTAACAAAATATCCAACCAACACTTACCAAGAGTCTTATATTTTCATCAAGAATATTTACCCGTGGCGTACGGGATGACTATAATTTAAACCAAAGGATATGAAGATTGGAGTGTAAGTTTTTTTACTAATTAATGTAGAAACAATTGATTTTATAGATGGAGAATGAATCCCCTTCTTGTTTGTTTTAGATGGAGGTGCTTACTTCATAAATGTTGCAAGGGGAATCTTTGATATATTCTCAAATCAAGAGGATGTGACTAGTGTGGCGTAGTTATATATGTGTATATATAGGAATGGATGTTGGAGAAGGAGTGGGCATAAAATATTGGGATGGAATGGATGATGTAGTCATATGTAAAGATGTAGGTACATGCATCGAGATAGGTGTTGGGATAGTTGTAAGTAGGGTCATATAATTATATGTGGTAGAAATGAGTGTAGTTGGGATTGATGTGGAAATGAGTGATATAGATGTAATAATAGGTGTGTTCATCATAGATGTGGGAGATTGGGATGTAGTAATAGTAGGTATGGTTGCGATCGTTGTTGACATAGGTGGTGTGGATGTAGTAGTATGTTTTTTTATGAATATTTGGGTGAAGGAAAAAATGTGAGAGATGTAGGGATATGTGTGTCTATCAATGGGGTTGAAATAGGGACTAAGGATGATTCTGATGTGATAAATTGAGGCATGATCGAAGTGGATGAAGTAGAGGTATATTCAAAGTTTATGTGGATGTGGTAAGGGTAGGAGCATATATTGGTATAGGACAAGTAATAAAATTTTATATAGGTGTGATAGTTGTGGATACAATAGGTTTTAAATAAGGGGTGGGAATAATGTCTAAGATAGGAACATGTGGGGTCATTGATGAGATGAGATCTTGATTGAAGGTGTTAATGGTGTGATTATTTGTTGGTTGAGATGTATAAGGGGTGGCTTGATTTGTTGGTGTATGGTGAATTTTGTCAAGGGCTTCGGTAGGTGAAGCGGTGGAACTTTCTATTTGGATATCTATTGAAATTTATCATTTTCATATGAGTTGTCATTGATGTCAAGTTACATTGATGGAAAAAGTACTTATTATCAAGTAACATTGATAACATAAGGATTAATTGGTAAAGTGAGCAATTGAGAAAGATGAAGGTTGATTGGTAGTGTCAACTCATAGAGGATTCAAGATGATCAAGGATAAGTTCTAAGGGACTTAATTAGTTTTGTGTAAGTTTGGACATAAAGAGATAGCACCAAAGTACTCAAGTTTCGATGAAATCTATAGGAAGCTACAGAACTCTAGAAGAAGTCACAAAAGCTTAGTGAAGGTAGCAGATAAAGGATTGAAGTCTCAAAACAAAAGGAAGTAAAAGGATGAACCATGAGTGAGAAAGGTGAATCCATGGAGGTGAAGAAAGAGTTGAGAAAGAAAGGAGAGACCAAGGAAAAGCCACGTATAAAGGAAAGCCATGAAGAATTAGAAAATCCATGAGAGACCTATAAATAATGCAAAGGATTGGAAATATCCACGAGAATAATAAAATCCACACATAGAAGAAGATAGAGTTATGGATATGGAACAAAGTCATGGGAAGGTAGAAAACAAGGAGAAAATCCATGTAAGACTCGCATAAGCTATGAAGTAAAAGAAAAATCCATGGATAGCTATAAAAGTTACAAGTCAAAGGATAATGCCACGATATAAAGGAAAAGAACAAAGAAGTTGAGGAAATCAACAAATGAGAAAGTATGAACTGGACAGTGTCGAGGACAATATAATTGATTTAAACTTGGACAAGTGATATTTTGTTCTTCAAAATCAATGGTGTTTCGATTATCTGGAGATTGTGGATGAGTATACAACTTGAGCTTCACAAGAATGAATAAATATACATTCCAACTATCAAAAGTTTAATGCTCATTAACTTTGTGTAAATACAGTTGTTGTTCTCTATGTGATTCCTAATCTCAAGGAAAAATTAAATACCGAGAGAAGGAAGCAGCTCACTCAACATGATCACACCAAATCCTAGAAAGATGAGAAATCTATTTTTAGGTATCGGCTAATAAATATTTTTGATGAAAGGTGAAATCAATCCAAATAAATTAAGAGCAAAATTTGAGTAATTTGCATGCATTTAATGGACCATATTATTAGTCAAAAAATTAGGAAAGAGTGCACAACATGTCAAAGGAGGTGATGGAATGTGTCGATTGTATATAGAGTAAACTCGATGCTAATATATGAGTTACTCGAGAGAAAATGATGCATTCAAGATGAAGAAGTGACATAGGAAAAGAGATAAAAGGAGTAATGCAAGTTTGTGGGAAGAGTATGAGAATTGATTAGATGCATTACATATTAATGGAATCAGCAAGAGCACTCTCATGAGATGAAGACTTAAGATTTGAAGAATAGAGAAAAGAGAGAGAAAGTGCATTTGAGCCAAGAATATTTTCAAAGAAAGAAATGACACAGATCCATTGTTGAACATCTAATGCTAATAAATAAGAGACGAGCAAGGAGTTGTGTAAGGAAAGAATATGTAGTTACATAATGCATATTTATGAAGAGAAGAGAAAGGAGAAGCCGAGGAAAGATTCATCAGCAGAGAAAGATAGAGGATGCGGATAAATAATAAAGACCCAATAGGTCAAAGAAAGAGAAGAGTTGTGTGTAGAAGGAGACCATGTTATCGATGAAGAAATAATATGCATAGAAAAGTAAAAATTTGATATGTTGAATGTGAGAAAGGAGATATAAGAAAGAGGTATAGAAAACATTTCACATCTAACTTTGAAGAGTGATTGTAAATGAATGAAATAACAAGGTGATCATAATCGGTTGTGTATGCAACACAAAAACTAAATGATCAAAAATTATATGAATAATAGGTCTAAGTTGTAGCTTAGCATATTTAGGGGTCAGAGCCTCCTTGTAGATAGGTGCATACAAAATTTCAGTCAGAGATAATTAAATTAGGGGTTGGTGCTCTTTGTAAGTGGGTGTTTGCTAAATTATTGAGTGGGTGCTTAAGAAAATCTTCAATTTGATGCTTGAAGTTGTGAAGTGAGTGCTTCACAAAGTTGAGTGGGTGCTCAATCGAAACCATTGTAAGAATTTAGAATTGGTGTTGCTAATAAGCGTTGGTTTTATTGGGTATTTTTCCGAAAGGGTTTCCCACATTATATCTAGTATCCTCATGTGAATGTGTGTGTATGATTCTCAATTCTATATATTTATGGTTTATATTGCATGCTTATGACAATCAATAACATTTAATAGTAAAAAAAAAAGGAGAGAAATTTATTGTAAGTTTTTATCAGCATTGATTCACCCTCAATTTTTAGTTTCTAAAATCTCTAATAATTGGCATTAGAGCGATGGTTCTCCTGTGTTAAGATTAATATATTGGAGGTGATCCTAAAGGCATAAACATGACAAAGTCAACTTACGTAAAAGTATCGTGGATGAAGCTCAAAAAGAAATATTAATGATGTCAATCAAAAGTTGCAACATCCTAGAAATGATTCAAACAATGAAGACATAGAGGTATATCTAGAAGCTGAGTTAGAATGTGCTCTAGAAGAATTAGATAAATCAAGGAAGAAAAATAAGAAATTGAAAACCTACATCAGTGCCTATGAGAAGCACATTACTCTCCTTGAGAATAAATTAAGCAAAACAAGATCAAGAGGATTTTCAATCAAAAGGAGATCTATACTTGTCTCAAACTCGTGGAAGAATAGATTAACAATTCAAAACCTTAGTCAAGGATCAAGAAGGTCAAAACAAACACTATGAAGAAGTGTTGATCCAAATGGAGAAATAACATGAAAAAGGTAGAGGAACTTGAGGAACAAGTCAATCTGATCTCTAAAGATCTCAAGGAAAAAATTGTAGAATGTGAAAGAATAAATGCAGATTTGAATACTCTCATAGATGAACTCAAACAATAAAAGAAAAGGGAGTTGGAAGATTAATCGAGACAAATATGTTATCAAAAATTCTCGTAATAAGAAGGAAGAAAATGATGGTTCCCGCATGTAACCAAGCAAGAATAAGATAAGGTGACTAACACTGACAATTCAAGAAAATAATAAGACAACCCAATGCATCTAGGCATGAGAGAAAATTTAATGGATATTGTTACTCATGCTATGGTTTTGGTCACAAGTCCGTAGAGTGTAAATGGATCAAGGTAGAAAAATAACGAATTTCCATGGAGGGATTTCGATCTGATTACGAGAAGAATAGGATGTGTTTCAATTTTCATGAAAGAGGACACATTACCAGGTATTGCTTAGAAAAATCTTTAAGACAATTCAACAATAATAACTCACATGTAGATTGAAGGACAAATCATGTAAAATGTTATACATGTCATAAATTTGGGAAATATTCAAATCATTCCTATCAAAATGAAAAACCTAAACGCAATAATGGGATCCATATCTTCATATGGTAAGAAAAGAAAGCTTATACCATGAAGATGATTCCTAAGAATCATACAAAAACTGCCAAGACTCAAATAGCTCCTGAAGAGAAGAAGATGAGATGGGTATATAGGATCAAGAAAGAAAAACCAAAAATCAAAGAAGAAAAGAAAAAAAGAAATTATCATGGGCGATAGGGTATAAAATCAGAAATCTAGCACATATCCGATAACAATGAATGATGACAAAGGCAAGAAGAAGGAAGAAAAGCCAAGTATAAACAATGAAGAGTTTCTTCCTCAAGCGAAATAGAGAAATGCAACATATGTGTCTTACCAACATACAAGTTGAAAAAGAGAGGTCAAGTGATATGATAGTCATGCTAAGAGATGTAGTCAAGAAGAATGAGAAGAGAACAAGGACCAGGAAAGATGAAACTAAGTCATCATGTTACTATGATGACTTCTGTTGTTTTGACAAGACCTAAGAAGACATGATATACCTTCTCTAAGATTCTAGAAGGTATACCAAATATAAAGGAAGCATATTTCAAAGTTCATCATGGTGAATTTGAACAAGAAAATCAAGAACACAGTCGGTGCTTATAGTTATTGTGAAAATTCTTGAGCAAGATGTCAAGGTATGTTATATGTAATTAGCTCCATGTTAAATAGTGCAATGCATATTGAAGACCTTGTGTATTTCCCTGAGCCAACATAGGAAGAGAAAGTTGTCAATTATTTCCTGATCATGTATGTGTCTCCTTAACCTTGTCATTAGTATAGTCAAGTGAGAAGTGGTTCCATGAGAAAAATATTGAATCAATGAACAAGATGGTTGTATGGTAAAATCTGAATCAAAACAGTTATGATTACTTGTGTGTATGAATGGATGCTAATGCTCATGTCACTAGTAAGTATTCAATTTCCTATTACTATCAAGAACATATCCATTTTACAAATGAGTCATGTGGGTATAAAATCCTTATTCTTGTATTCATGAAAAAATTCCATCCTCTGTTAAAGTTTATCATGAAAAAATGAAACCAAGTAGTGTCAAAATCATACTTTAACATGTATTGGTCATATGTGAATCTTGATGCCTAAAAAGTCCAATCATAAGTGTCTTGCATCAAGTTTGCTATCATGATCCCTTAAATGAAAAATGTGTAAAGTACATGTGTGTGTTCATGATATAAGAGCATATTTTAGAATTTCCTCTTTCACACAACCTACTGATATGAGTAAAGTAATGCAAGATCTTCATAGTCCAAAATGTGAGGAAAGATGAACATGATATCTATGAACAACCGTAATGAGCAAGTGATTATAGACTACATGTATGGAAGAAGGTTTCATTATCCTTGAATGTCAAATGCACATATTAAGCTCTCAAAGATGTTGTTGAAAATTATTAGATGATTTGATGGTGAAGATATCTTCCAATGAGTACCCTTACATAACAATTGATGTAATAGTTGGTATCATAACAATTGGTATCTCCTAATTGAACCGATCTTGCAAATTATTCAAAGTTGGGAGATTATGCATAACACATGCTTAGAAATCTACTTTTGAGTAGCTTCAAAGTTGAGTTAATGAGTATCTATGAATTAATTGGAGAAAGTGGATAGACTCCAGACCAAGAAAATTAGTGCAAGTTTCAAGGAGAAACACGACACTAAGTAGTGGATAAGTGTCAAGAATCCTAAGAATAAGAAATTAGACGAGAACATTCACATCTTGAGTAAAATATCTTAAATAGAAATCTACAACATAAAAGGTGGAATACAACCTCGAGTAAGAGCATATGGTCAAGGAAATATCATTGCTAGTTCAAGACAAATAGAGTTAAGCCTAGCATGCAACAGAGAGTGTTCTTTAACATTTAAAAGACTAGTATTATTAAAGGGGGATTTTCCATGAGGATATAAGATCTTATGAAATATAAGTATGAGCCTAGGGGAGCCTTGTTGAGATAAGAATATGTAGTATCCAACTTACCTACACTAATAGTATCAAAGGGGAGAGATGTGGCATAAAAATCAAAAAGGGGTGAGATGTTGAACTTATAAACAAGCATGTGCATAGATGATCCTTTGTTATTGTTGTCAAAGGGAGAGATGATGAAATCGAAACCAATATATCACATTAAAAGTAGGAGAGATGCAGTGACATAGAGAAAGGAGGAGAGATGTCGAAACTAACCAAGAAATGAAAAATGGGGAGAGAATCTGAAAATAGAAATCTGCACAAGGAAGAGATACAAAAGTAAGTAGAAACTAGGTATGAAAGTATTTGTCATCAAATTCTCAGTAGGTTTCGATGAAGTATTATGGTGTTGTGATCAATGAAAAAGGGGAGATTGTTAGAAATTTTTCATCATCATATGAGTTGTCATTAATGTCAAGTTACATTGATGGAAAAAGTATTTACTATCAAGCAACATTGATGGTATAAGGATTAATTGGTAAAGTGATAAATCGAGAAAGATGAATTTTGATTGGTAGTGATAGCTCATAGAGGCTTCAGGATGATTAAGGATAAGTTCTAAGGGAATTAATAATTTTTTTCAAGTCGAGGACATAAGGAGATAGCCAAAAAGTCCTAAAGTTGTCATTGAAGTTTGTAAGAAGATGTAAACTCTAGAAGAATCAGGAAGCTTAGTGAAGGTCATAGATAAAGGATTGAAGCCTCAAAGAAAAAGGAAGTTAAAGGATGAACCGTGAGTGAGAAATGTGAATCCACGGATGTGAGGAAAGAGCCACACAAGTAAGGAGAGAATGAAGGCAAAGCCACACATAAAGGAAAGCTACAAATGAATTAGAAAATCCACAAAGAACTATAAAGGACACAAAGGATTGGAGATAGCCGCAAATAATAATAAAAGCTGCACAATAGAAGAAGATAGAGTCATGAACATGGAAAAAAGTTGTGGGAAGGCGGAATACAAGGATAAAATCATGTAACACTACATAAGTTGTGAAGTAAAAGAAAAATATGTGGATAGCTAAAAAGTCGTAGGTCAAAGGATAATGTCATGATACAAAGGAAAAGAACAAATAAGCTAAGGAAAATTGTGCAATGAACAAGTATGAAATGGATAGGGCTCAAGGACAATCAAATTGATTTAAACTTGGACAAGTGAGATTTTGTTCTTCAAAATCAATGGTGATTTGATTGTCTGAGATCATAAAATGAGTATACAACTTGAGCTTCACAAAGAACGAAGAAATATATAGGTTCATTGTCAACATTTAATTCTCATTGAATTTGTGTAAATACAATTACATTTCTCTATGTGATTCCTAATCTCAAGGAAAATTTAAATAGTAGAGAAGAAAGTGGCTCAACTTGATCATGATTGAAATCCTAGAAATATGAGAAATATATTTTTAGGTATCACTAATAAATATTTTGAGAGGTAGAACAACCTCTCGTACCGTAGACTAGAGAAAAGGGTGTGGCAAAGACTGGAAGTGCGATCCATCTACCTTATATTTTTTCTTACAAACCCATTTGAGCCTATGGGTTAAAAGGAAAAATGGAGTCGTCGGCCCGCGGATGAATCAAAAGGTGACACGTGTCTCGAGCGGAGGGGCCACGGAGAGACTAAATTAATCTTAATATTTATGGTTGACCTAATACAAGAAGTGATCGAATAGTTTAATTAAATCGAGCGAAATAAAGAAATAAACTACTGCACTCAATTCATTTGGTATCAATGGTTATGTGCTCAGAGGCGTAAGAATGGTCTCAAAGTGTCACTTGTCCATTTGACTATGGGTGGTAAGGAGATGATTTCCTATGATTGATTTGATAATTTAATTACTAGTTGAATTTATGTCGCTATCGTAAGAGTAAGAGACTAGAAAAATGAAGAATGGAGGATTAAAGATGCAAAATATAAAAAAATTCTATGTTTAAGGTTTAATTAATGATTAAATTTCACTATAATCAAGGTGTAGAATTTTTATGTAGGCAACTTGAGACCTAGTATGAGCGCTTCATATTCGGCAATGTTGTTGGTGCATTCAAATATAGTTTGAAAGACAAAGGCATGGGCTCACCATCAAGGGGAATGAGGATAATGCCAGCCCCACCTATGCACTAGAGAATGGGAAAGGTCATGAAGGAGAAGAGAAACAAACATCCTTTCAAATTCGTAGGTCTGTTCATTTTGATTTTAGTTTTTGTCTATAATGACCAAGACAACTACTTGCCCAGGCAGAACCGGGCGGTCCCGGGACCATCACCCTAGCTAGGTGGTGGTTCTCAGAACCATCGCCACCCCGCACAAGGTGGTACATTCATGTTACTTAAAAGACAACCTCTATTTCATTTTTTCCCGTACGTCGCTTCAAAAAAATCAAAAAAACCTAAAAATTCACAAAACTAGAAAATCCAAAAACATTGGTAAAACCTCCAAAATCCAAAAACATTGGTAAAACATAAAAAATTCAAAACACATTAAACATTGAAAAGTTGGTTGATTGACTCAAGGAGAGAGGTATTTTACCCATCTAGAGGCTGAAATTCACATTTTAAGTTTTTGTCACTAGTTATGAGACTTTACAAATATTATTTTTTTGTGTCAAGGGCTTGGAATCATAGTTTTATGTAACCAATAGTCTTGGGTGGCACACAAAATTAGAATCATACATAAGAAACATTTTTCCAACCTCAAATCTCTTGTTCCAATATATCTATCATGTCATGCTTTCTATCCTTTTGACGCACAGTGGCTTATCATTTTCTGTTTGTAATGAGACACCTTGGAAAGATGGAAGATCTAACCTCAATGTCCCACCGGGCATGCCAAAACTGTTATCTATTACAATCTTCTATGGCACTCGAAACCTTTATATAGGAATACAACAACTCTATAATGATATTATGGTTGGTGTAATCCTATATAAATGTTTCAAATTCAAATGGTGTATGATAGTTCACTATTGATAAAGCACTTTTGGATCTCGAATGGTGTTCACATAAATTCTATTCAAGTATTCTTCATTTAAGGGCTCTACTTAAGGCGTGTTGTCATACACTAAGGGTTATTGACGACGCACGTCAACAACCATTATTTTCGGTCAACAATGCAATATTGTAATTTTTAGTATTGACCTCCAAATTGTGTAAAACACAATACAAATACAATATTTATCAAATTATTTGGTCATTATGTGTCCAAAATGTGGATGCATGTGAGTTATTTGAAACAAATCTTGAAGTAGTTGACACACATCAAAAAGGAGTGGTTGACACATGATGGGAGGAAGAAGTTGACACACGTTATGGAAGTTTTTCTTAGTAGATATATCTACCCTCTACTGTATATATATCTGCCCCTCTACTTGTGTGTATATATATAAAGTAAAGTGTGTGTGTGTGTGTATATATATATATATATATATATATATATATATATATTTGCCCAACTTAGGATGTCTACAGGAAGGGTAGTGAGGATGTAATGATTGGTAATAATTATGTGGTCCCTATCTTTCCCACAAGAATCCTAAGATGGTATAGATGGGATTTAGGGAAATCAAATTTCAGATCTGATTTCAGGGTTGTTTTGGCTGCAATAAATTCTGATTTTTGCATCATTTGATGTCTAAAAATACCAATAGCCTCCTCCTCCTCAACTCGACTTATCTATTTCTTGCATTGATATCCTTCTCAAATTGATCTCCTAGATGGATAATTAGGGTATAATCGATCATGGTAAAGGAGGAAGACTAGTTCAAGACAACCTTTAAGTGATCAAATAAAGAGTATTTGGGTCAATTGTACTTGTTCTCTCCTAGTCGATTCGCTCCCAAGATGGATAGGATATTTTGTCCTAAATAATTGAAGTATCATATAATTTAGTACACCGTAAAGCTATGATTTTAAACACATCCTATGTTGTTCACTAGAAAATTGTCTAGACTGACAACAAACTCTTGACTTTGATGAAAACCAAGACTTTGACAAGCAACCAATGAGGACACACAAACTCAAACACATTGTTTAACACCTTGATTTGAACCAAGAACCTAGAATTATATTCAAAAAGTATTGAGGAACATCATTCTAGCATCATCAATGTTGCATCCAACTTCAAGTTGTGCACACTTCTTCTTTGCTTGGTGCTTTATGTTAAAGAGGAACCACTCAAGCAATTCGTCTTGACTAATTTATCAAACACATGTTTTCTAGAATAATACAATGATGTAAAAAATGCTAACTTCAGTCACAACAATAGTCTACTCCTTAAAACTTATCTAGATAGGTTTTGACACCAAATAGTGACAACACAATATCATCGCTTAGGTCAAGTTTGCAACAAACAAGACCTCAAAATATGAGAGCATCCTAGAAATCTTCCCACATCGATCATCTTTCCCATAAGCAAGCTTCATGCATTGATCAATTTTATTTAAAAACTTTCTTATCATAAAGAGCTAGGGCATTGATTCCCACTACTTATTCTCATTGAAATTTCCCTAATGTCCCCTCACTAGCATTGCCTCTTCTATCCCCCATTCTCTTTTCTATCCCATCGCTTTCCTCCACTCCCACCCTTTCTTATCACTACTTCCCCACCTCTCCCTATTTTGTACTTTCCTTCGTGGGACAAACCAATTCATGTCCTTCTAAATGGTGTTATCAATGCTTCAAAAAACATTGAGCATGTTGAGAAGGATGAATGTCATAGGTTAGTGATGATGTGTATAGAGAACAAGTTGGTCAATCGGGTTCATCAATCGAGATGGATGATTAAGATGGACAACCCAGGGGTTAGTCGGTGAAGATGCATATAGACACGAGTTTAGACGGGTTAGTGGGTTGACAATTGGGTTTTTGGATCACAAGTGGACATGTACTATTACATGTTAGATGGACATATTCGGAAGACTATGTTGATGAATTTCTTGGTAAGTCCAAGTGTCATGTTTAACACCTAGTCAGTTATAATTTCATGCAAACATATTATTACCCGATCACAAAACTATATGAAATCCCATGAGGGATAACCCTTTAAATAGGGTGGGTGATTTGGTTACACACGGGTCACCATTTCACTCTTTTCTAAATCTGATAGTGTCTTCCATGAAAAATAGCCATTAGGGATAGTCATTCTAAAATTGTATCCTCCACCCATTCCACCCGCACCCCTATTTATTCATTCCATAGTCATCTATCCATTCCAGAATCTTTCTCAATCATCTCCATGATGTCTAAATATCTTCAATCACCTCCACATATTCTTAGGATCTTCTTCTCCACTCTATGGGGTTGCTCCAACCCTAGGAAGGCCAATGATAGCCCTTCCCACAAACTTTGTGTAGACTTTAGGCAGCTCAAAAAGTCACAATAAAGAATCGTTATCCACTCCCTAGGATTGATGACTTGTTTGATTAGATGGGGAGCTAGAATGTTTATATTGTTTCATCGTAAGAGATATTTTTAGGGTTTGAATGTTTTTTTTTCAATTTGTATCATCATTTTCTAGCTTATCTCACATCCATGATTTATTTCACGTTTCTGTGCTTAGGAGATATATTTCTGATCTGGTGACTCCAAAAGGATAGAATCAACTAGTTTTCCTTGTTCTTGCCCTAATTTCTTCAAAATCAGCGGGCTTTTTCATTTTCCCTATATTTCCCGACAATGGAAGCTCAAGAATGATCAATTTACATTTTTATGCCTTTAAAATCCAAACCCATGGTCGAAAGATGATCAAAACCATGATTCATATGGTTTTGTTTCCAAAATTTTCATCCATTAGCCCCGTATAAGACAAGAAGCGCGAATTTCCACCTTTGGAATTCTTGGATCAATCACCGTGAGGCTTGTTCTAGAACTAAGCTTGATGTCTCATTTTATATTCACATTGGGAAAATTTTCCCAAAAAGGTTTGTGCCCTGCCACTCGAGACACGTGGTGCATCTCGACTCATATGCGGCCGAAAACTCCATTTTTTCTTTTTAAATTTTACATTGGGAAAAAATCCCAATTTACCTCCGCGCCCGCCAAGATGAGTGGGCGAGCCAACCCACCAAGCTTGAAGGGCGAGATGAATTGGTTAGCTTAGCGGGTGAGCTGACTTGCCAAGGTCATTGGGAGAGATGAATCACCGATCTTGGCAGTGAGATGAATCACTTAGTTCGGTGGATGAGTTGGCATTCTGCGTTGGGAAGGTGAGATGATCTCTTGAGATGGAGGTTGTGTTGGCCTCGTCGAGTTGGGTAGGTAATTTGACGTGTAGAGATGAGTGGGAGAGCTAACTCTGTTGAGATGGGCATGTGAGTTGAATTCTTAAACTAGGATGGGGGCGACCTACCCTGTGTAGACCATAGGTCTTAGTCACTTTAAGAAGGGGAAATTCAAATTTTGAAATTTCTTATTCCCACATTTTTTTCAGTTTTTGGAATTTCTTTCATTGAATGCATTTGGAAACAATAGTGTTGATCTATCTGGATGATATTATAGTGTTTTCCAAAATGCAACAGATCATCTTTTCCATCCTTTAGCTAACAAATGATTAAAAAAATGGAAGGTGGAGATTGTTATTATAATAATGGTTATAATAGCTATGAATGGTTGAGATTAGCTAGGGATTGAAGATGAAGTTTGACTCCATGAATGTAGGAGTGACAAAAAGTTTGTTGTCATGCAACACTAACCTTGTTGTTGGGTGATAATAAGGTTTTTGTCACGCGACAACAAACTTCTTATAGTCAGTATGACAACAACCTTGTTGTCACATGAAAACAACCTCGCATGCTACGCAACCCTAGACCCTGCTCGCGGTCGGCCCCGCCCCAAATCTCGACGAAACAACTATGGAAAGTGTACAAGACTCTTAGTGTATAGTCTTTAACACTTTCACACAGATGATGCGGCTTTCAAATATAAGCTATACTTGTGATTTGTGTGTGAGACAATTAGTGTAACTCCGCATAACATGGGATTATCTTGTAATGTGGTCCCTCGCACATCAACGTGAACTTCCTCATAATATAAATTAAAAGAATTTTCGAGATAAAGTGGAATAACGATCACTCGCATATCAAAGGGGGTGTAACCCAAATTTGGTGTCTACACCTACCTCATCATCACCACCTACCGAGGGGTATTCTAGCAAAACTCCTCCTCAAAAAATTAACACTTTTTTTGTATTACTACTCAAGCCCATAAACGAGGTTATGGAAAAAACCGCCACTTGCATGCGAAGTGGTGGTTATATAACCACCTCCTTGTAGTAGTGGTGGTCTATAACCGCCACCCAACTAGGGTGGCGGTTAGGATTCATGAGCACAAGAAAATAGCCTTTGAGTATTTGGGATTGAAAGAAGAAAATATTACCCAAGGAAGAAATGTAAACATTGTTGAGACTCCTACCATTTCGAGTTGAAAAAACCCTAAGTGCTATAAGAATCGGGTGAATCACTTGAATTATATTTGGGAACATCCTTGGTTGAGGAGGTGGAGGAAAGGAGATTTACCTTAAGATTTGAAACCTAAAATTTATCACACACCAAAAGGAGCTAAATGGGTCACCAATAATAGCCTAGGTGAAGAATACACTTAGCAAAAACAAGGCCACCGAAGTGACCTCCACATATGCCATCATGAAATTCCTTGATGGTATAAGGAATTTCAGAGAACCCACTAAACCACCTTATTATGTGTAGATCTATGATTTTTTTCTACCCAAACCGATGGAGATCTCTTATTCATCTCACACTTCTTCACTCAAACCCAAGGCCTAACATTACCCCCTTATTTTTGCATTTCCTACAAGGATGAGGAGAGGAAATCTATAACATTTTGTGGGTATGCTACCAAGGAATATTCTTCTCCAAAAGAAGTGATATTTGGTTCATCTCACATTTATTCGAATTAAATTAAGCCATTAAGATTAAATATTAAGAGTATAATATGGTGAAAAACTTACCCGTGAGGAGAAAAATTGAGAGTAAATAAACAAGACTAAAAAGTGCCCAAAATGATGCAAGGTGTTATTTGACATGCAAGAAAAAACACAAAAAGGCAATTCATGCACAAAAAATCTCTTTTTCAAAGTTCTCTAAGCATTCTCTCTAAAAAAGAAAAAGAAGACAAAGTAGTAATTGTTCGATGATCATACAACTTCTCGATGTTTTCTTAATTTTATTTGATGCCTCAAAATATAAAATCATGTAGATTCCAAATACCGAGTAAGTTTCAAAGTGTTTACCAAATAAAAGAAATCAAAATTCTTTTCTTTATGAAAATGATCAATTTAATTAGAAGAAGATGAAGGTTGAGCATCCAACACTCTCTTCTTAGACCTTTTGTTATCAGCAACATGAGTATGAGGTATGTTAGAATTTTCCATAGCTTGATTCAATAGAAATGGCCATTAGGTTAGAATCTCAACCTTGGCGAAGAGAAGGAGAGAATTCTATTAAATTAGAATTGGAAAGAGTGCAATTAGAATTAGTGAAACTAAAACAAAAAAAACCTTAGAAAATCCAAAAACCGGTATTTTTAGGCTACATGGGTTGCCTAAATATATTGTCGATGATGGGACAAGATCTTCATGAGCACATTTTGTCAGGAGATCTTCATACTGGTATGTACAGAGTTGACTCCTAGCACTAGCTACCACCCACAGAGATAGATGGGCAAATAGAGATAGTCAATAAGCACGGATTTTGTGCAGGAGATGTGAATGTCTAAATATTAACATTATGTTAATTTTGTTGTGGTTGAAATATTAACTAAGGTATCTCATTTTATCCTAGGGAATCTAAAGGATGATCACTTGTTCTTGCAAAAAAAACCATGCATGATATTTTTAGACTACACATTATACTTACAAGAGCATACACCAAATACAAGGTCTATGGTGGATGTTTCCAACCAAATGATGATGATATTGTTCTAAAGAAGGTAAAGAATGTGGCCTTGTATCATTGGTGAATTGTGCCTATGTTGCCTTGATGTAATATTTCTCTATTTACATTGATGGATGATTTACCAAGCATGCAAGGAAAAGTTGCACATGGTTCATCCTTCGGGATTAAATGTTGCACTTCCATTACTATGATCTAACCTTGCTCATATATTAAGAATCAGAGATGTCCATTCTCATATAAGAATCATAGACAATTTTATTTGGTACTCCAAATCGGATAAGGAACCTTGGAATGAGCAAAGTGACTTTGGATAGGCCCAGATTGATTGGAATGTAGGTGTCTTCTCCAAAGTGAGAAAAAGATTCAAAGGTAAAGACAATCAACTCAAAATGTTGCCTCTTTCCCATAGATGAAGATTTAATGGAGAGCTTCCTGTAGATCTCTTGGGCGTTATTCTATCATCCCATAAGGTCGTTTTGAGCTTTATGTGCGTGCAAAAAGGGACGTTATAGGAAAAATTGGCTAATTTTCTAGTGAAAGGGGAAATCAATCCAAATAAAGTAAGAGAAAAATACAAGTGATTTGCATGCATTTAATGGACCAAATTCTCAGGAAAAAAGTAGGAAAGAGTGCACGACACGCCAAATGAGGTGATGGAATGTCTCAATTGTATATAGAGTAAACCCGATGCTAATATATGATTTCTTAAAGAGAAAAAGTATGCATTCAGCCAAGGAGAGACAAAGGAAAATAGGTAAAAGAAGTAATGCAAGTTTGTGGGAAGATTCTGAGAATTGATTAGATGCATTATAGATTAATGGAATCAGCAAAAGCACTCTCATGAGCTAAAGAGATGAAGAGTTTAAGATCTATAGAATAGAGAAAAGAGAGAAAGTGTAGTCGAGCCAAGGATATTTTTAGAGAAAGAAATGACACATATTCGTTGTTGAATATATAATGCTAATAAAGAAGAGATGAGTAGAGAGTTGTAAAGGAAAGAAGATGCAAGTTGTAATGCAGATTTTTGAAGAGAAGAGCAAGGAGAAGCTAAGGAAAAAGTCATTGTGCAAGGAAAGAAGATGCAGTTGTATGATGCAGATTTTTTGAAGAGAAGAGCAAGGAGAAGCCGAGGACGTCATTACCGAGAGAAAGATAGAGAACTTGACTGAATAATAAAGACCCAAAGGCAGAGAAAGATAAAGTTGTGCATAGAAGGAGACCATGTTATCAAATGAAGAATTGATATGCAGAGAGAAGCATAAAATATTATATGTTAAATGTGAGAAAGGAGAGATCAGAAAGAGGTAAAGAAAACATTGCACATCTAACTTTAAAGAGTGATTGTAAATGAATGAAACAACAAGGTGATCATAATCAGTTGTGTATGCAACACAAAAACTAAATGATCAAAAATTGTATGAATAATAATTCTAAGTTATAGCTTATCATATTTAGGGGTTTTAGCCTCCTTATGGGTAGAGTACCTAGAAAAGATCAAATTGTAGCTGATTAAATTAGGGGTTAGTTCTCCATGTAAGTGGGTGCTTGCTAAATTGTTGAGTGGGTGCTTAGAAAATATTTGAGTGGATGCTTGAAGTTACAAAGAGGGTGTTTCACAAGTTGAGTGGGTGCTCAACAAAAACCATTATAAGAATTTGGAATTGGTGTTCCTAATAAGCATTTGTTTCAAAGGGGGATTTTGTCCTTAAAATGGATTCCCACATTATACCTGGTCTCCTCATGTGAATGTGTGTATATGATTCTCAATTCTATATCTTTATGGTTTATATTTCACACTTATGACAATTAATAATGTTTAACAAGAACAAAAAAAAGAGAGGAAATAGATTGTATTTTTTATCAAAGACTTTGATTCACCCCCTCTCAATGTTGGAAATCTCTAAGAATATCTCTCTCGATTTATAAAATGTTGGATGGGATATTTTAAGGAACAACACTTCTCAATGTTGTGATCTTTGACTTAATTATATTTACAATAGTGGGTTTCATGATACCAAGTGGGATTTGGTCGTGAGTCACGTCATTTGGGAGGAAGTTGGATGGAGTGTACCTCCACCAACTTGTCAAATACCGACTATAGGATTCCCAAGGGGTTATAGTTAGGAGATGGTTTTAAAGCTCTTTATAAAGACTCTATGTGAGAGGGAGATGTGGATGGGGATTGAACCGTGATGGTACTGGTGGTAGTTTTGGACTTGTTGTTATGTGAAGTGGGTTTGATGAACTCGGTCTTGGGATTGTTTGATCGAAGCTTGAGGTGGCCTTTCTCAAGGGAATGAGTTTTGATTTTGTGAGCCATGGTGAAGGCTTCTTCAATTTTTTGGAAAGATTGGATTTACAAAGTAGAAGAAATATTATTTACACAAGAATGTGAGAAGATTTCGATGATAGTTGTCTTATAACGCCACGACATCGAGCGATGAAGTCTAGGATAAATTCTTCATCAAATTGTCTAATGGTATACAAGTCATTGATAGTGATTTTGCGCGCAATAATAATCGAAAAATTCTCTAATAATAATTTCATGAGATGGGTAAAGGAGAATATGAAGTACTAAGGAATCCCATTGTACCAATCCAACGCTAGACCAGCCAAAGATATAGGGAAGGTGCAAAGCATAAGTTCTTGATCATGTGTGATAAGGTAACATGCATGTTTAAATGTGTGGAGATGTTGTTGGGGATCTTTCTTGATGTTGAACTTGGTAAAATTAGGAAGCTCCCAATGAGAAGGGTAGGGTTTTATTGGAACCAATGGGTGAATGGGTTCATTACAAATGTCTTTGTAAGATAATGTAACCTTGGGTCCTAAGGTAGTGGCAGAGACTAGCCAACCTATTCATTAGGGCATGAATAGTATTATTCAATGCAATGGTAGGTTGGTATTTTGGTTGTGTGGTATGAAAATATCTTGATAATTTCGTTAATAAATTTGTGGAGGTGTGAGTGTTTGGGGAGAATCATTTAGTAAGGATTAATATATGTCATGGGTTAAGATTGGATAGGTTACTATAATGATTGATGTTGATAAATTGGGATATGATGTAATTTTTGATATTGATCAAGTTGTTGTGATAAATTATAAGCGGGGATACGAGTGTTAAAAGGTTGATATGGTTGGCACATATGATGGGTAGGAATGTAATTGCTAAGAGGCTAAGATGGTTGGATAGGCATACTATTTGTAGATGGAATAGGGATAGAGTTAATATAAAGTGACGTGGGTGGAATAGGATCCATCAATTGAGTAGATTTATAAGATCAAAATATTGTGGGATATTTACAAAATAATAATTAATAGATTTGGGGCTAGAAGGACGTCCAAGAGTCTCTAAAGGAGTGGGATATGGGGGCGTATTTGGTCTAGAAAGGTTTGATTAATGAGGATATAAGATTGATTTCAATATAGGGATGATTTTGGATGACATGTTCCTCATGAAGCGAGACCATGTGGAAAAGGGATTGGGTAACTAAAGGTGTGGTTTCAAGTTTATAATCTTGTTGGGAAATATTATTAGAGGAAGGGATTTCATTGGGTAGAGTGGATTGTTGTGTTACCTCAACTTGAGGAAGGGTAACAATAGGCATGAAATAGGTGAACATTTGTTTATGTAATTTGTTAACAAATAAATCAAGCAACAAGTTTCTTATTAACATGATTAATTAAGAAATGTGAGAAAAATAAAGGGGAGGTGGATAATAAAGGTACCTAAGGAATGGCCATCTAAGGATGGTTTTAGGTAGTTTTGGCTAGGGAAGTCTCAAGTGGCTTCCTATTGGGTGATGAAATCCCAATCAGTCAATCGGGTAGGATGATGTCTAGATGTGTGATTTAGATGCGTGAGTTTTAGGTTATGTGTGATAGAATGTGAGATGCAGAAGGTTAACCCCTACTTAAACTATATGATCAAGCAAGATGCAAAAAAGAAAGGTTCTTTTTATACCAAATCAAAGTGTGATATTTTGATGAGGAATACACAGGAAAGGGAAATACGATGTAGAAAGGAGAAAATAGGGAAAATGAAGAATACCTAGATATATATTTTCCTTTTTATTTGAACTTTAAGGGAAGAGTGATCCAAGCAGCCAGAACCCAACATGAAAAAACAAAAAGGGAATCCTTATACTTGTTGTGTTAGTAGAAGAAAGAAGAAGCAATAAATAGAAATAAATATAAAATGACCACCTAAAGGGTCATCCCACCGGACGTGCCAAGAATTTTGTCTAAATTTCTTCATTCATAATCAAGTTAATGAACTAGCTACTAAGAGAATCTAGCAACTCGAATATGGAGGGTTTACATTACCTCGATGCGATGCGATGCGATGGATATGAGCACAAAGTGGATGATGGATCCACGTTGCTACAAGATGATGACTTGTAAATAAGAATCACTAAACAAAAAATGGATTAGATAGGATATGTGGGAGTTTCTCGACAAAGAGGATCCAAGAAGTGTTAACTTCCTTGGCAGATGTCAACCCCCATTTGATAAAAGAAAGTGAAGTAAAGGATGAAACAACAGATAGCATACGAAAAAAAAAAAGTATTACTCAATCTTAGAAATGACTGAGATTGATCTAAAAGCTAACTTGATTGAAATAATCAGAAACTAAGTGTTACCTGCTTTGGGTCCACAAAGTGACCCCAGAATATGCGGGCGCGAGTCAACGGTGACCTAGGAGGGTGGATTTGGAATGTAAGTTGAATATGCGGACTGTAAGGGTTTGGATGTAAAATAAGAGATTTTGGATGTTGTAAGTCACTTGTAAAGGGGGAACACAAGTAAAAATATCCATAAAGTAAAGTAAAAATGGCAAGAAGGGAGATTGGATTGAAAAAATGGACCCGATTGATGACAACCGGGGTATGGCTAGGGAATCTGATTCGACAGAGAGTAGAACAAAGGATCTAACACACTAAGATGGATAACAAAGTGAAGATGGACACTGAGGAAGGATCTGAATTAGAAAACTCAACAATAGTGAGACGGGTCAAAGGTGACCAGGTTAAGTCGACAATGACTATAAAATAGTTGGGTAAATCCGAGGTCAAAAGGATAAAATGAGAGATGTGTAAGAAAAAAGTTGGTAGAGAAGGTTGTTGAGGGAGATTTGAGTTTTACAGAAGATGATCTAAACTTTCAAAATGTTAGCTGTAAGAAAAATAATAATAATATGATAAATATTAGATAAAGAAACACAAAGATGATTATAAATCTCATGAAGGATGATCATGAGTGATGCAATCATGTCAAAATGATGTCCAAAGATCTGTAATTTTTGCAGGTTTTCTCATGTAGGAAAGACAACTCACAAGTCGCAAGGAAGCTTTGAAATTCACATGTATCCCCTCATTATGGAAAGAAAACACTTAGCTTTATAGGGTTGACAACGACTAGAATGGGTCATCGCCGACTATAAGGAAATTTTCCCCAATGGGCTAGATTTTTTTTTTGGCATGATTACAGGTTTTTAATGAATGGAAAATTTTCTTTTAAATAATGTAGGAATGAATAGGTTGTTTTAGGGATGTTTAGAAAACAAATCTAGATAGGATTAAAGCTAGAAAATAAAATTTATGAGGATTTAGATTAAAAGCATCCTAAATAGAAAGTGGATTAGGGCAAGATTTTGATGTGGATGGTAATTAATTAATTAATAGGAGTTAATTAATTAATGGGAATGAAAGGTGATGGGATGGGAATTTTAATTAAATTGAATAGGGATGGATTTAATAAAATGGGGACCTAGATAGGACCATATCAAAATATGCGCACGTGGGAAGACAAGGGTAGAGATACTAAATTTAGATGTCTACATTCTCATACCTCTTTAATGAAGGTTTTTGGTTGTGAGACAATTCTAAGGTGCCTTTCTCTATATATTGTAAAATTTGTATCATTTTTAAGGGAGATATTCTGAATGTAAAGGAACTCTGAAAATTATTCTAGAACTTTTGTGAGTTATAAGCCTCAAATTCAAGTATTTTGCCAAGGATTCTTGCCTTGTGCCTATTTTATAATGGATTGTGTATGTTTCTACTAATAAAACCCGTGTTTTGTGGTTTTTCTCCCTATTTCTATTTTGTTATGTTTTTGTATTATTTTATATTGTACATGCTTTACTCTTGTTGCAAGATTCAAATTTGTTGTGCCCCTGAAGATGGTATTATAATGTATTCTTGAACTATGGCACATCTGTTTCCCTCTCCTACTTCATTTTATTCCATTTTCACTGATGGCAATTTTTCATCCTTATTCTTAGTGTTATCTCCTCCTTCCTTTATTTTGGATTTTCATTTCATCCTTCTCTCTTTCTCCTGGTCTCTTAGAATTTTAGGTAGTGTTAAGTAGTTGTTTTCCATTTTAGGAGTAGTTTATCATTAGGAATAGGTAGAGGAACCATCCTTCTCTGGAGTTATATCTCAAGTAGCAAGTGCAACAACTTGAGAGATAGTCCCATGTTAGTAAAGAGTAGGGACATGTAACAAGTAGATCCTAGGGTGTTACTTTTTTGACATAATAGTTTTGGCACGCCCGGTGGGACATAAGTGAAATATTTATATTTTTTCAAGTTTTGGTGTGTATCTTGGTAAAATTATAGCCTTTGGAGGATCTGCAACAACACATCTGATGAATCTGATCATAAATCAACTCATTTCAGCAGACTATTGGTGGTTCAAGTTCATGATAAGGATTTAAACCTATTCTAGGACAACAGAAATAAGGAGCCTTTGAGTACCTAAAATTATCACTAGGAAGAGGAAGGAGAGGAAGAAATTGTTCACAGGTCACCCTCACCTCCAAATAGAACTTTGTCTACACCACCTCCTAGTAGGCCTTTCTTACAATCTTCTATAGTCCTTAGGACCATCATAATGACACACTATAAAAATCAGCCAAACCGAGGATTTTTCAACTTTACTAAGAGTAGATCCTCTTTTCCCTTAATGTATAGAAATCCTAGTATTCCATCTCTTTATTCTTTACTAGGAGAATCACACTACTCCAGTTGACCACATTCAAGATATTACAAATGTTTGTGTTATCCATGAAATTGTTGACTAGGATGTAGTTGTGAAGCTTTTAACTTCCTTGTTCAAAAGAAGGATATACAATGGTTTAGGAGCCTAAGAGTAGGTTCAATCACTAATTGGAACACATTAGGCATGGACCTTTACAATTAGTTTGGAGAAAATGAAGACAACCTCTCATTACTTGAGAAGTTGAAAACCATAGAGAGGGATCTCCAACGAGCTAATGGCATATTTCAACTTCAGGTTTCAAAGGATGTGGGACAAAACTCCAAACCTTATGTGACTAACTACTAAAGGTGTTTTTCTCTATTTCCTTAAATCTATTAATTTTGATATTGCAATTATGGTTCAATCTATGGGTGGTGCAAGATTACCTAATTCTTATGCAATAACTATTAGGGATGAAAATATTTTAACTCAAGCTGAAAAAATTACCCAGTTGGCATCCCATGCCTATTTACCCAGAAATTGAAAATATTAATCTAACCCCTAAATTAACACCTTTCCCAACCCCCATAAATTATATCTCTAGTGAAGCATCCACCTCCTTAACCCCTTCAACAATTTAAGAGATGGTAAAACATTTACAAAATTTTGGGAATGAGTTGGTATCCCTTAAGAGATAGTAAGCCCAAAATTTCATACCTTATCAACCTCTATACCAACCAAATAGGGCCCCTTTCTACTTAAATAAACTTCCAACCCAAGATGCAAATAAAAATAAAGCCAATTCCTTCTTCTAGACCATTTTAACCATACAATCCCAATACAATAAACTCATCCGAAGCCTTGGTTCCCATTCAAAACAATCTTGTGCAAGATTATGAGTGGTGTTTCCCTTTCCATCTTCCTCATAGCCAAGCAACATGCCCCGATGACATATTGAACTAGGCTCGATGGTGCAAAATGCAATTACTTCTCAAGAGATACCCGTAGAAGAAAATCAATAGAAATTGGTCACTCAAGATGCAACTCCAAGTGACACCTCACTTGTAAATTGGCAAGTAGAAGAGTTTTTGGAATAAATCAAACTCTTCTTCAAGGTATGGCTGCAAACACTAGGTCCAAGAAAGAGCCATAAAATAGGGATATGAAGCAAAATGCAAGACCACTCTAACCTTCTATGGCAGCCCAAGATGGTGGCAGCTCAAACATGGTTCTAAAAGTGCAAGGTTATCCCAATGGCCATCATCCCAAGTGAAAGAAAGGGTTACTTCAAGGTACATCATCCCAATTCTTTAATATCCTTGAGTACATTAAGAGAACAAATGTGAGCATATCCATGTGGGATTCATTAGTTATTCCAAGCTAAAGAGACCTCTTAAAGCAACCATAGCCAATTTTCTATTACAAAGGATTCATCTAATGAGAAAGAGAAGGTCCTTACTAATACCATAAAGTATAAAGAGGGTCATCCATGTAGAAATATGGATCATCCACCATTCTATGTGTTCTTGATTATTGGAGATAATCTAGAGCACAAATATATGATTGATTCAGGGGCAAGTAGCTCAGTGATGCCAAAATAGATTGTCAATCATCTATGCCTCAAATATGATCCTCTCTCAAAGGGTGTAGTATAGCTAGATGGGACATCCATAGGAACTGTTGGAATTATCATAAATATGAACCTTATATTGCATGCATGCCTAAATTTCTTAGTTCCTCGGGATGTTTCTATAATTGATCTCCCTCCACTTTTTTCCCAATGCTTACCTAGGTATTTTACCACTAAAATTGGAGTCTATCTATCAGTAGATTGGTCTCACATAATCTTCAGGACATGGTATGGTACTAAGGTTACTATTAAAGTCAGCTCCTATTGTTGCATATCATGTATAACCTTACACCCTAGTCCTATCAATACAAACTACACAATCTTTGATGAAGAAGACTACCCCAACACTCAAGAAGGTGACACTAAGATTAAGGAAAATCCTGATCTAACACTTAATGAATGGGCACATAAATGTTATAATTTTGATCCTTACAAGAAGGCTAAAGAAGCTAAATTTTCTTCAAGAAATAAAGGAATTTAAGACGTTGGTCTCGGGATCTATTTCCTACATGAGGAGAATGCACCCTGACCTAGTGTGGCTAACCTAGGAGAAGAAGAAGAAAAGGAGGTCTAGCAGATGTTCTTTGATAGATCAAGGAGTAGGAAAGCTACATGAGGATGTGTAATGATCGTGTTATCCTAAAGGTATAAATTTTTACTCTTCTTTCATATTTAAATTTAGTTTCTCTAACAACACAACAAAGTATTAATCTTTTATTCTGGGTTACAATGGGCAAAGAAAATAGAACATTAAAATTTTACAGGCCTTTAGGGACATTGAATTGATAGTGAACCAAGTTAGGGGTTTACATGTAGTTAAGAATTATCTTCTCAAGGCCTAAAAGCATAGATTTTGGGATTTTTGGAATACTTTGAGGCCTTTATCATCTAGGCCATCCGAAGAAAGGAAAATGAGATTGTCGATAGATTTGTTGCAATTGGGGAAAGGTTTGATGTTGTTGGAGAAGTTAGGAAAGATAGAGTTCAGCCTCATATAAAATGATCGTGAGGCCTATTGTACAAAAAAAAACACAAATTGGTAGGTGTTTGAAGATAACCAACAAATTGTTAATTTTTTTGAGAAGAAGCTGATTTTTCTTTGAAAAATCAGAAAAAAATTGATGGGTAGTATAGAGATCAGGTTGTACAGGTCAAAATAAAAAAGTTTCCCAAGTGTCTAGTGACTTAGAGTCTATTTTCACCCCCAATGACCAGCTAAGGAAGGAAAAGGAAAACATAGTGGTCAAGGGTGATGATGTGGAGCCTATCTTAGTGGGTCAAGGTAAATCTCTTCAGATTGATAAGGTAAGCACTTCTCAAGAGAAGCATGATTTTGTGAAACTTTTTCAAGAGTTTCCTAACATCTTTAGATGGAGCTACGAGGAACTTAGAGTTTTTGATCCTACTTTATCTCATCATACTATTGAGTTGGACCCCACAGCCAAGCCAGTTAGATAAAAACAGAGGCCCGTAAACACACATGTGGAGCCCCTAATGGAAAAGGAGTTGAACAAGATTATTGAGGTAGGTATAAGTTTTCCTATTAAACATTCTTGAGTTTCAATCTTATCCCATTCTAGAAGAAAAATAGAGATATTAGGTTGTGTGTTGACTTTAGGGACTTGAACAAAGATTCTTTGAAGGATCAATACCCACTTCCATGAATGGATCATATTCTACAAGTAGTGGAAAGTTTGGATGGTTTTCCTCCTTGATGGTTACTTGGGATATAATCATATCAAATTAGAGTAAAGGAAGAAGATCATTTTAAAAATACCTTCACAAAAAAATGGAGAACATTTTCCTATAAGAAGATGCCATTCAGTCTATCAAATGTTGGAGAAACTTTCCAAAGGGCCATGGATATGGCATTTCCAGGGGATGATTAACAAAATTGTTCTTGTCTACCTTGATGACATCATAGTGTTCACCAAAGATCCAGTTTATCATATTTTTCACCCCAGGAAAGTCTTTGAAAGGTGTAGAAATTTATAGTCTCCCTCAATCCCAAGAAGTGCATCTTATTGGCCCATGAAGGTAAAATCCTAGGCCACATTGTTTCTAAGGAAGGGTTGAGTATTGATCCAAATAGGTTGTTTTATTCTAAACTACCTTTTCCTAGCCATAAAAAGGTCCTTCAAAGCTTCTTAGGGAGGATTAAATTTGTTAGAAGGTTTGTCCCTAATCTTTCCAACATTGTCATTCAAGCCAATGAATTTAATGATGAAGAAAAATATGGCTTTCAAGTGGATTTTGGAAGGAAAAGCAAGTTTTGAATCTATAAAATATGCCATTTCACAGTGATCTAACCCTTATTAATCTATATTTATAAAAGTATTTTATTCTATATATGCCTTTTGAGGTGTTGAGTAAATATCATTGGTTTTAAATTTAGTTGAATCAAAGGTAATGGAGAAACATATGCATTCTTTAGCCATGGCCTTGAGGATTATAAGGTAAGGTACTCATTCATTAAAAAGAATTATCTTTTTGTGATAAGAGGTATAAAGAAGTTTAGGAATATATTTTTAAATAATAAAATTCATTTACTAGTTACACATGATGGTGTAAAATAGATTTTATTTTGAACAATACCTAATGAGAAGAGAGATAACTAGATAAAAAGGGTCATGGAATATAACTTTGATATCAAAATAACCAAGCTAGTTAGGGGAAATGCCAATGTGAATATTTATCTCCGACCAAAAACTAAGTAGGAAGCTTCTCTAGTGCTTCAAGATTATCAGTACAATTAGTCAATTTTTACCAAGTTCTTATTGGAATAAATATATAATCCACTTCCTCCAAATAGGTCAATGTTCTCCAGGATTGAGTAAGGCCAAAAGAATGTATTTTCAGCTCCATTGTATTCCATATGTGTTTGTTGATAACATTTTCTTAAAAAAGGATGTAAATGGTGTCCTTTTAATTTACATCAAAAAATCAAATAGAAAATATATTACATGAGTTCCATGATGGGGAAACAGGTGGCCATTTTCCCCAAGAGTGACAACCCTCAATATTACGAAGGTTGGTTATTATTGGCCTAATATGTTTAATGATTACTATGCATGGATTACAGAAGTGAACAAATGTGCATATTTTACAAGAAAGAAAAATATAACTAACTCTCCCACTCCACCACATTTTTAAGTGACCCATTCATGCAATGGGGAGTGAATTTCATTAGGTGATTAATCCATTCAAGCCTAGCCACAAGTGGATCTTAACAGCCACATATTACTTCACCAAGTGGATGAAGGTGGTTGCATTAAAAGAAAGCAAAAAAGCATCATTTTGGATTTTTATGAAGGTATTGTGGAAATATTTAGTGTCCCCTCCACAATTATTTTTGATAATGCTTTACCTTTTCTTGGATTAAAGATATCTGATTGGGCCTTGAAGAATGGCATCTACTTGAGTATCTCTCAAACTATTACCCCGAAGGTAATGACCAAGTTAAGTCCACAAAAATATACTAAGGATCATAAGGAGTAATCTAGAGGACTATAATAAATCCTTGTGTCTTATGGGTTGATTAAACCAAAGAAATCAATTGGTCACTCTCCTTACATATTAGTTTATGATAGGAAGTAAGGATTCTAGTATCTCTGAATTACTATATTTGTGAGCTATTCAAATAGTTGGAACTTTTTCAGCTTAAAGATATAGAGGAAAGATATGTAGAGCTTATGGAGCTAGGAGATATGAGATTCCAAGCTATAAAAACGATGGAGAAAGACCATGTCCCAAATCAATATGACCTTTGATAGGAAGGCCAAAAATATAAATTTTTAGAAGGGGAGTTATTTTTGAAATGGGATGCGATAGGTCCAAAACAAGTAGACATTCCAAGTTTGATGCAATATGGAGTGGCCCTTACATGATCTCAAGCTCCAAAACAAACAATGCCATCCAATTTTTAAGATTGGATGGAGAAGAATTGTAGATCCCAGTCAATGGGGTCTACCTCAAGAATTATTACTAAAGTAAAATCGTATCCTTGTACATATTAGTTTTTATTTCTAATTTCTCTAAGTTCTTATAGCACATTGTTCAATTGTAGTTTAGGTTTGATTTTGTATAAGTGATGGTGCAAACTCTGCATTTTCTAGTGGAATGTGTATGATTTTCATTTTTTACATAGTTGTGCATTTTGTTATTGTTGCACTTTCCATTTCATCTTGGTAAAAGCAAGATGGTTGAGGACAATTTCCAAAGTGTATAGGGAGATATAGTGGAAAATTAGTTTCAAATAGTTTTCCACTCAAATTAAATCAAAATATAGAACAGCTCTTATGATGAAGGTTCCATATCAATTTCAATTTCAGGATAACTCCATGTCCAATGGATACTTCAAGGCCATTGATTTGTGTAATATAACAAGAAAATTGTCCCTAAAGTCACAAATTTTTATCCATTTTTCACACCATGTGCAAAATTGAATAAACCTACAAACATGGGAGAGCTGCACTAAGCTCGGGGTGAGTTAGGTTGGTTGGAGAAATAGGTGTGATGAAAAATATTTAACCATCTAGTAAAGAACAGCTAGTAGGAAGGTTCCCTGCTACCAACCCATTATAGGGGTGAGAATATAAGGTATACACTTGTAGCATTAAAGGATGCTAGTGGATGTTAGAATTTTATATGCTATCATCCGGTAGAAAGTCATGATGTTACTAGGTGGTAACATGTCTATGTGGTACCGATCGGTAGCAAGTCAGGATGGTGGCGCTAGTAGAGGTGGCAACGATAATTCGAGGTACCAGAATAAGATGGTGAGTGAAGGTGGTAAATAAACAAGAAAGGCCTCTGTAGCATAAGAATATGCTTTCTTTGGCCTCGTAGCTTGTCAATATGTGTTATTGTATTCACAAAATCATGCACTTTAGACAATTATTTATCCTAGTCTCATACTACTATTTAAAATGTTATCAAAGAAATAAATTACTAATTAACCCCATCCTTTTGGTCTTTTTATTATTTTAGTTTGTATTTTATGACCATCAACATCTAGCTATCCAACCATTTTCGGATATCCCGCATCGCCTTAGCCCTAATCGGGCGCCCCATATTTTATACCGAGGTGCCCATGGGCACCATGGTCCCTTTTCCACTTTCCCACCTTTTCTTAGGTCTTTTCTAGCCATTTTTCATCCTTATCTTTTATGAGGTTGGTATTTTTAGGGTTAATTACGAAATTAGACCAAGAGAAGCCTATAAATATAAAGTTATTATACCATAATAAGGAACCAGCATCACTATCAACTATTAGTCCATCTAGAGTTGCATCCATCATCAAGGAAACATGCTCCATCATCATCAGGCACAAGGTAGGACATCTCGCATCACACTTTATAGGGGAGGGATTCTATTCTAATCTATTCCATGCACACATTCTATTATTTTATACATGTAGTTATTTCTCATACTTCACAAAGTGCAACTTACATAAGAGAACCCTAGGTCATGTTCACACACACTTATGCATAGAACTACATCGGGTTTGAGATCTAGCGTTGACCAGCTCAATTAATAAGTCCACCATTGTGGAAGCTAAGACCGTCGACCCCTTCATATGTATTTTTCTTTTTAGGGTTTGATGTTTGTTTTGGGGTTTTACAATTCATTCACTCATCTTGAAATATTAAGAGCATTCAAAGCACAACATGAAAAAATTGAATGTGATAGGTGGTAGAGTTACAAATCATCTTTCGACCTAGTAAGAACTAGTCCTAGAATTTTCTCCTAAACCATAGTGCATAAAATTCATATCGAGTGCACCGTGGGCCCTAGTCCACATAGATCCTCTAGATTTGAGATTTTCAAGGTTTTGGCATATTCATTCCTACTTCTGAATTTCTAGTGAGACTGCGACACTTTGTGACAATATCCAGATATCAGCTGAGTTATTTTCTCTCTCTTTCCTTGCACATTAGGGTTTGATTTAATTAGTTTAATTTAGTTAATTAACTTACATGTTGTTTTAGCATTTTTATATACTACATTATATGTCCTCCTAGATTAGATTAACTATTATCTCCTAGCATTAGTCTAGCCCATTTTTAGTTAATCATTTTGGTGAACCCGACCCTTATTCATGGCACCTTCTAGGGCTTGCATCTATATTTCGTTGTCATATCTATTCTCTTTCATCCTTCTCTTATGATTGCTTCACCATGAACATATCTATTCACACTTATTTACAAAATCATCCAAATTGCCTCAACAACCTTAAGAAGTACTTAGCTACCCATTACATTCCTCCCCATACATCACCTGAATATGTATATCATAAGTTAATTTCAGCTCTATCCCTTAATGAAGATCAAATCACTTTCACATATGATGATCTACCACCACTAGCATTTTTAGAACATGACCCTCCCTTGTATATCCAAGTTTGTATTAACAAGGTAGGTATCAAATGTGCCTTAGTCGACAATGGATCTGGCCTCAACATTTGTAACATCACTTTTCTTCAACATATAGGCATGTCAGAAGCATCTCTCACCCCTTCATCTATCTCTATTCACGGTTTTGATAATATCCCCAAGTGTGTTTTAGGCATTGTTCATTTACCCATCACTATCGGTCCATGTACAATTAATATCCCATGTCATGTCATGCCCAATGACCTTAACTAAAATCTTATCCTTCGAGACCTTGGATTCATGTTATGCACATAGTCCCTTCTATGCTACATGCACGACTAAAATTTCATTATCATGGCACTATATATGATGTGCCCGCTAACCCATCCCCTTTACATATTGTCACTATGTAGAACACAAGGATGACCTACCTTTTCCTTCTCGATATCAGTCCGTATATCTCTATATATGGGATAGGGTATGAGTATTTCCACCGTTTTGGCTTCTTTGATCAACAACAACATAAATCATGGAGCTTTGGGGCCTCCCCATATAGAATCATAAGTTCGAGTTTGGATACCAACCTCCGTTTACATCTCCTTTGGATACTTCAACCACTTTTCATGGTACTTCACTTTCCTCAAGACATTCATAACTCATTAGTAATGATGCATCCATTCTTTTAGATAACCTCGATACTTTTATTACTGATAATGCATTTCTCGATCACATGGGTGCTTATGATCACCTTCCCTCATTCCACTATAACAAGCATCATCCATCTCTTCTTGATAACACTATTTGCATCGTAGAATCTGATATCCCCACTAACGATACCCACCCGCTTGATACTATTCCAACTAGTCTCAGTATATTGAGGACCATGCTTCACTTATTAATGAAGAAACATTATAGTATAAATTGGGCACATCTGAAAACCCACGTATAGTTTTATTAGTTTCTTTGCTTACCCCAAATGAACAAAAGGATATCAAGCAATTATTTTATGAATTCTTAGAAAATTTTCCATGGGATTATAGTGACATGTTAGGTATTGACACATCGATTGCAATGAACAAAATTTTCCTTCACCAAGGTGCCAAACTCAGTAAAACAAAAGAACCATAAAATGCATCCTAAAGTAACCATCTTAGTTAAAGAAGAAATTAAAAACTTTTAGATGCGGGTTTTATCTACACCGTTGAATATCTAGAATGGGTGTCTCAGTAGACATAAAATCATGCACATTAGACAATATTTAGCCCAATATTATACTACTATTTAAAAGGTTGTCAAGTGTATAAAGTACCAATTAATCCTCCATTTTTTCCATCTTCATTTTATATATTGTTTCATCTTTCCCGCGTATTTCTGCTACTTATCCAACCATTTCACAACTTCCCGATATTATAGCCCTAATTATGGGTACCTCACCGTATTGGGTTCCCCGGCATGCTATGGTCCTACCTGTGGTGACATGATATATTCAAATACCATTTCTCTTTTTTGGGTCACTTCTAGCCACTTTTCATGTTTATTTTTTCCTTAGCCAACATTTTCTAGATTAATTGTGAAAATTAAACTTGAGAGCCCTATAAATATAAAGCTTATAACACCATAATGAGGGTCCCGGTATTTGCATCCTATCACTATTATCACTCCATCCAGGGATGCATCTAGTGCATCACTTACATCCACATAGCTCCATACATTCAAGATAGTAATTATGCATCACACACATTCTTAGAGGAGGGGGATTCTATTCATTCTATTCTACTATCTACATCTTCTATAGCTATTATAGCTCATTACTTCACAAAGTGTGACCGCACGAGAGCACCTAGGGAACAACATGCACACACTCACTAGAATGACTTCTAGGTCTAAAATGTAGTGCAAGAATCAGCGATAAGTCCACCGGCTTTGTGGTTGAGGTCAGTCTAACCTATTATTCTTCTTCATGTATAAGGCATCATCCAATTAATCTAATGAATTCAGGTGTGACAAATAGGTAGGGTTTTAGATATCCTTGTGACACTACCAAACACAAATTCTCGAGCATTTATACTGTTCTTAAGACCCAAAATCTAGACCAAGGCTCCCAAGACACCCATTACACTCCCGTGACTGTGTAACTTTAGACATACCCATATCTACCTCCCTCAAGTAGGGTCTCTGCGTGGTCGTCTACACAACTGATTTGTAGTTTTAGGTTTTCAACAACCTGCAACAATCTATCGTAATCAACTAATTCATTTTCCCCTTTTCTCTTGCATATTAGGCTTCTATTTCACTTAGAATAATTTATTTACATTTATTACATATTCCTTTTCTTTATTTGCTACATGTATACAATTTTTAGTCCTCCTATTTAGATTAACTAGGATTACTATATCCCCATAGATCACTAATTTTAGTTAATCATTTTGGTGAACCCGACGTCTTCTTCTACCACCTTCTAGGGGTCTTGCATTACCACCACCCATTTTCCAATCATGTCATCTCCTTATCGTGGTCATGAAATCTTTGTATCCTACCTTTACATATACTAAGATTACCAATATAGCTACTATCACCTGCCGTTAGTACTACTTTTTTATCAAGTGTGTCCTCATTAACAATAGAATCGGATTGTTTTGATTATGCCAAGCCTTGCGATAAATTTGAGAAACATGGTAACCTCCATCACACACCCGCTTATGACCTCCAACCCATCGTACCCATGTGGCATTTCTCAGTTTGGGTATTTGACTTAGTTGGCCTAATTAACCCATAATCCTCTCGATGGCCACAAATTCATCATTACCACCACGGAATACTTCACCAAGTGGGTTGAAGAAGCACCCTTACATACAACCACTAGTACCGACATTTGTAACTTCCTTACCACACACATTATCACACGCTTTGGTGTGTTTTCTGCCATTATCACTGATAATGGGTCCTCATTCAAAAATAAATACGTCAAGAAATTGTGCACTAAGTTTAAAATCAAAGAATCATTTTCTACACCTTATTATCCCTAAGGCAATGTCCAAGTAGAAGCTACCAATAAAACTATTGCCAAAATTCTATGAAATATAATTGGTTCGAGTGGCACCGATTAGAATAATCAAATTTTTGATGCATTATGGGCTTACCGCACTAAGCATCCATACTCCTACTAATGACACCCCCTTTCCCTTATTTATGGTGTTGAGGTGGTTATTCCATTAGAACTTGAAATACCAACCTTACGCATCTCTCTTAAAGGAATCCTTAAGGAAAATGAATACTACAAAAATTGTTTGCACAAATTATAAATGTTGTATGCACGACACCTCCAAGCATTAGAAAATCTCCGTGCGTATCAAAACTACATTTCACATACCTACAACCGTAAGAATCATTCTCGAGACTTCAACATTGGTGACCTTGTCTTAAAATAAAATTAAAAAATACAAAATTCAAGCCTCTTTCAAAGGTAAATTTAAGTCCAACTGCTAGGACCCTATGTTATCACCAATAAGCTTAGTGGTGGTGTTTACCGCCTTTCCACCCTCCCGGGAAACCATTAAAAACCCTTTAAATGCACCTCAAGAAATATTACACTTATATCAAGTGCCTATCACCACACCCTTCTTTGCCCGATGATGCACTCTTGTGCTTCAGCCACACTCGCCTATTGAGGGATTACCATTACACTAATCCACACACACCACACATCACATATCATCATTCCTATACATACCTCATCTACTACTCCTTTCTACATCATCTATCTCATACACGCTACACTAGTTATCATCATCTATGAGACTAGTTTTATATTTCATTCATACATTCTATCTCTATGCTAGGTCACATTATCCATGGATCTAGCTTTACATTCCATCACTACACATTTAGTTAAATGAATCACCACATCTTACATATCACCTCTTTTTCACACCCTATATTTCCTACACTTCACGAGTTACATCGTGCATCTATCCATCATCTACATTCTACATGCTACACTAGATTCCATTACCTATGGGTCTAGTTTTATCATCACTACATCTTCTATCTACACATATCTCTGCACTTTCTATATTCTACCACGTATCTACACATCCTATTCACCATTTGGTCACCTACACTACATTTTTCTATGCATTGCACTCACTACCCTATGATGCACTCTAGTTCCTTGGTCCATACTCGACTGCCGAGGGTTTACCAATCAAATGGACCTTCCCTACATGTGACATGTCATCATACCACATCTATTAGACTAGTGACCAATGCTCTAGGCTATATCATCACCCACACCTATCATCACATAGTGGTATACACCTTAGGTTAAATCACCACTCCTTTCATCACTTCTACATCATTCTATTACATTCTATCACCTCCTATCATATCATCCCACGCCTTTCTTCATTTCAAAATTATTCCAATACCTCATCACACCCTCAATCATCACATAGTGGTATACACCTTAGGTTAAATCACCACTCCCTTCATCCAATTCACATTATCATCTTACATCCTATCATCACTTATTCTACTATATTATTCTACGACATTCTATTACATCATCATCTATCCTACTCATCACTTAGTGGTATACGCTTTAGGATAAATCACCACCCTTGCCTCATTCATCCCCAGTGGTATAAACTTTAGGCTATATCACCACATTACTCTTACTCATCCTTGGTATACACTTTAGCATAATAACGCATAGTGTTTTATGCTTAGTGCTAAATCACCATCATCCGCTATCTATCGCTTACTCCTATACACTTCATACACCCTCATCACCCATCTCATAGTGATATATGGTATAGGCTAAGCCATCACCTTCTACATCCATCATGTAGTGATATATGCTTAAGGCTAAATCATCACTCCTCTATTCATCATGTCACATACATCCACTATACAATCATATACTTAACCACTTCTACTCTTGTTCATTATGTAGTGATATACACTTAGGGGTAAATCATCACTTATCCATTCAACACGTTGTGGTATACGCTTAGGCTATAGGGTCCACACTTATCTTTCCATATGTCTTCTCACCGTACACCTCTTCCATCGTGATATATTCTTAGGGATACATAATCACTCATATATTCAACAAAGTCATGGTATACGCTTATGCTTTTATAGGTTCCACACACTCATCAAAACACACTAGACAAACTAAAACTACTCGACCATTTCCCGATGATGTACTCTCATTTACTGTTCATTCTTGACTGATGAGGGAAATTTAATTTTACTAACTAGTTTTTTGCATGTTCACTTTACTACACATGTTAGATTGTTTTCTTATATGTCATTATCATACACACATGAGAATTCACCTCTTTTTTAGTGTGATCACAAATATATGACTCCGCACATGACATGGATGCTCACCTTCCACCCTTCCTATATTGGTCATTGGGGGCATCCACATTCGACTCATACAGTGCTATTGTTTCATTTTTTACTTAGCATCTTATACTACTTGTTCATACACTTTTTTGACATATCGATTATCACTATAACATGTTAATGGGTGTTCTATGTACAACACTTGTTTTGTAGGATTACACGTTTCCATGACTACTTATGTATTTATACTTATCGGATTTGTTTGTTATTGTATGCGTGATTTTCCATTTTCTTGTGTGCAAACTTGGTTGTTATTTGCAGCCATGATGGCCTTGCGTGTCTTATGACATCGTGAGTTTTGTCCCTTGTTTGTAACCCACTTTGTGTGGTCTTCTTGTTTTTTCTTGCACATTTACACTATTTTGATTGGTATTTTTTCTACACTTTGCGTTTTTACACTAATTACATGAATGTACTTGCAGACTAACAGTTGTTTTGGCTAGCCATCCCCTTTTCACATGCCTTGGTATCTACCAAGCACTTTCCTTTCCCCCGAAGGGTTGAGTTGGTTACAAGGTCGAGTGTGGTAGGTCCTATTTTAAAGATACATTCTCCTTCCGTGGTCATCGCATACACCCCCAAAGAGGGAGGCATCATTATGGGCATTTTTACATACATACATATTTGACTACTTGAGCATTTTCTCCTTAGAGGTCCGTCGTATGAGAAACAAGCAAGCGATCAAATTGGGGCAACAACAAAAATAGTGACAATGACAATGAAAACACACAACTACGGTATTTTCCATTGCATTGCAGTAGAAACACGCGTGTTATGCATTAGGTTCACTCTCATCACTTTTTACACATTTTTTATCTTTAGAATCTACACTCCTCCACATTTTTCCTTTTTCATTCCACACTTCTAGTCCATTGGCACATTGTCTTCTACACTTTGCACGGACATCAAGAATGCTTCTCTATCTACTTTATGTTACCGAGTTGTTCGCTCACCAACATAAAGTGGGGGCAAAATGTAGACATAAAATCATGCACTTTAGAAAATATTTAGCCCGGTCTTATACTACTATTTAAAAGGTTCTCAAGTGTACAAAGTACTAATTAATCCTTCCTTTTTGCCATATTTATTTTATATTTTGTTTCATGTCTCCCGCAGCTTTCTCGTTACCTATCCAACCATTTCACAAATTCCCGAGATTATATCCCTACTCTCGGATGCCTCACAATTTACTCGGAGCATCCTGTGGCACCCCTGGTACCACTCAAGGTGCCCCGATCTATGTAAATACACTTTCACTCATTTTTAGGTCACTTATAGCCATTTGTCATGTATATCTTTTCCTCGGTCGACATTTTTGGGATTAATTACAAAATTAAACTAGAGATCCCTATAAATATAAAGCTTATAAGACTATAATGAGGGTCCTAGGTCTTTGCATCCTATCACTACTATCACTCCATCTAGGGCTGCATCACTTGCATCCACATAGCTACATACATTCAAGCTAGGAATTCTCGCATCATACACATTCTTAGAGGATGATGGATTCTGCTTCATTCTATTCTACTATCTACATTTTCTATAGCTATCATAACTTGTTAATTCACAAAGTACAATTGACATGAGAGCACCTAGGGCACGACATGCACACACTCACTAGAACTACATCTAGGTCTGAAATGTAGTGCAACACTCGGCCGATAAGTCCATCGGTTTGGTGGCTAAGGTTAGTCTATCCCATTCTTCTTCTTCATATGTAGAGCGTCATCAAATTCATCCAGTAATTCAAAGTGTGATAGATAGGCGTGGTTTCGAGATATCCTTGTGACACCGCCAAACACAGATTCTAAGCATTTATATTGTTTCAAGCACCCGAAATCCAAACCAGGGGCACTCCAATGCACTCCCAAGTTCTTGTGTCACTTTTGATAGTCCATATCTACCCTCTGCATGGTCCCTGAGTGATTGTCCGCACAACCAGCTTTCCATTTTCAGTCTGCAACAACTGAGACAATCTGCCATAATTAGCTAAGTCATTTCCCCCTTTTCTCTTGCATATTAGGGCTTCTATTTCACTTAGACTAATGTATTTACATTTATTGCATATTCCTTTGCTTTATTTATCTTGCATTTATATAGTGTTTTAGTCCTCCTATTTAGATTACCTAGGGTTACTATATCCCCCATAGATCACTAATTTTAGTTAATCGAGTCCAATATTGTGCCTTTCATGAAATCATATGGGTGTGTTCGTTGCTGCATGTAATTTCATGATATAAATAAATCCTACCCTAAGGATGGTTTCCTTTGCCACATATTGGTGCCATTGTCGATTCTACTACTGGATAAGAAATGCTTTCTTTTATGGATGGATTTTCCATTACAATTAGATTAAGATCAATCTTGCACGACAAGGAAAAAACCTCTTTCTCCTCACCATGGGGTACATTACGTTATATAGTTATGCCTTTTGGCCTTAAAAATATAGAGGCTACTTTTCAACATATAATGACCCATATATTTCATGACTACATTCAAAAAAACATTGAAGACCATGTAGATGACATCTTATCTAAATCTAGGTGGCATTCCTCTCACACAAAATATCTACACATATTATTCGACCGATTTTTCTAATATCATGTACGTTTAAATCCAAAAAATGTGCTTTAGCGTAATAACACACAAAATCCCTAGATACATTATTTCCCAACGTAGTATAGAGATTGATCCTAAAAATTAAGGCCATTATCGATAGGCCTCCACCTAAGAATCTCCACCAACTTCGCTCCCTATAAGGTAAAATACAAGCTATCCAACATTTCATTGCACAACTCGGTTATAATATACAACCATTCACTTAGACTCATGAATAAATATACTAAGTTTTTTTGGGATGAGAAATGTCATAAAATATTCGATCATATAAAATATTACTTATTAAATCCACTGCTCTAGTTCCTCCTATAGTTGATTTCCTCTTTTTTTATATATCTTGCTACATTTAATGCCTTAGGCAAGTTATAGGCACAACATGGTGATTCCCACTAAGAAAGATCAATATACTATAGATCACCATACTCTCCTCTCTTACAAATATAACTATATCTTTATTGAAAAGTTTTTCCTCAATCTTGTTGTCATTGCAAACAAACTATGCCATTATCTACTTAACCAAAAGGTCCATATCATCACCAAAGTTGATCCTCTCGTGTTATCTTTTATCCCACACACACCTCTCAAGGTTCTTGCATGATCAATCATGTTCCTTAATGAATTTGAATTTAAGGTCATCCCCAAAAATAAAATCAAGGGACAAGTCATCATTAACCAATTAGCCGCAACACCCCTCTTCGATACATCCCCTATTTCTAACTCTTTTCATGATGATTTCACTACTTATACCATTGAGTCCCGCATAAGGACTATGTACTTTAATGGCTCCCATTGTCGGTCTAGCGTTGGAGCTTGGTTTGTCTTTATTACTCCACATGGGGACCAACTTCCTTTCGTATATAGGTTAGGATTTTCTTAAAAAACAACATTACTCGAATACAAAGCTCTCATCTTAGGTCTACTTATCGCTCAAAAAATTCTCATTCACAACTTGTGCATCCATGACAATTCCCAATCACCATCAATCAGGGTCAATGATACATATAACACAAAATAAGAACATATTATTCCATAGAATAACCTATTCAAGGATCTTCTAGCTACATTTGAGTCCTACTCCATTACGTTTATTCCCCACAAATATAATCGCCATGTAGATGTTATGGAAAGTGTTGCTTCACTCATTCCACAAGACATTTCGATGAAAAAGCTATGTTTTTCATCACGCACTTGCATCATCCCTCTTTCTCTACATTACCTATTGCAATATGCATTGTCACACGTAGTCAAGACACTACTTGAGTGGTTCACACCTATCTATAATTACTTACATAAACAAACTATCCCTAAAACCCTACAACCTCATGAAGATTGTTGATTACATCGCAAGGTTTCCGCTTATGTTATTGTTGGAAAAACATTATTCAAACATGTTGTTAATGGTCTTCTTCTCTGTTTCCTTTCACTCCCTAATATTCCCACGAGAATTTTGCAAATCCATGATAGTGTGTGTTGCTGCCATTTCTCAGGGAAATCTATGGCGCAAAAACTCCTACGCAAAGGGTATTATTGGCTAACAATGGAACAAGATTATCTTGACCATACTACCTCATGTGAAAAGTGCCATATGAATGACAATATCCATCATGCACTGCATACAACTTTTAACCCATTGCACCAACATGTCCCTTTTCCCTTTGGGGCCTCGATTTAATTGGTATGATCAATCTTGAATCATTAAACAGGCATAAATTCATCATTACAGCTACCAAATATTTTACCAAATGGGTTGAAGGCAGATCCTCTTTGATGACCACTGGTACATACATTTGTAACTTCCTTACCATGCATATTATCACACATTTTGGTATACCTTCTAATATCATCAAAGATTATGGAACATCGTTCAAAATAAATATGTAAATAATTTTTTTGCCAAGTTTAAAATTAAACAATCCTTCATACACCCTATTATTCATAGGGAAACTATCAAGTGAGGCCACCAAAAAAATATTGTTAAAATTCTATGTAATAATGTTGATTATAGTGGTATCCACTAGCATAATCAACTCTTCTATGCATTATGGGCTTATTGTACTAGTGTTTGCACACCTATGAATGCTACACCCTTTTCATTAGTTTATGGTGCCGAGGTTGTAATCCCACTTGAACTTGAAATACCATCATTGTGAATCTCTCTCAAAGGTATACTTAAAGACAATTAATATCATGAAAATAGATTACATGAATTAGAAATGTTGGACTCACATCATGTCCAATAACTTGAGCACCTCCACATGTATCAATCTCGTATTGCAACCTCATATAATAAAAAAACTTTCCCTCCCGAATTCAATATTGGTGACCTCATCTTGAAAGAGAACCAAAAATACAAAGGCTGAGGCACATCTCAAAGGAAAATTCAAACCCAATTGGCTTGGTCCTTACATTGTCACAACTAAACTTGGTGGTGGTCTATATCACCTTGCCACTCTTTTATAGAAACCACTCAAAATCCACCGCATGTTGTACATATTAAAAAATACTACACCTATATTTACACTATTCGATCATTACCCGATGACACACTCTTGTGCTTTGGTTCATACTTGATTGTTGAGGGATTGCCACTACATTGAACCCCACACACTACACTATAGGCATTACACATTTCATCTTGCATTGTGGATCGTAGATTCTACATTTAGGCTACAATATTATGAAATCTACACATCTTATATCATATTAGCTTTCATCACATAAGATTCTAGCATTACATCAACAATATATTTACATACATTCCATGTCATCCTACACATTACACTTTACACTTTCTACACTTGTCACATTACATCCTACATATAGCATCCTTACATATTCCATGCATCACATGGTCATTGTATATTGTCTACTACATGCTACTACCCGATGATAAACTTTAGTTCATCAGTCCATAATCGATTGTTGAGCATTTACAAATCAAATGAATCTTACACTCATCACATGATCACCACTCCACATTCCATCATGTGACATTTCTAGGCTAGTGACATACGCTTTAGGCTAAATCATCACATATTCTATCATCTTGTAGTGGTATACACCTTAGGTTAGATCACCACTCCCTTTTCATTTTGTAGTGATATACGCTTAGGGATAAATCATCACTCATCTAATCATCTTTTAGTGACATACGATTTAGGATAAATCGTCACCTAATCTATCATCTTGTAGTGGTATACACCTTAGGTTACATCACCACTCATTAATATTTCTTCTTGTAGTGACATACACTATAGGCTACATTATAACTCCTATTTTATCATCATCTAGTGATATATGATTAGGATAAATCATCACTCCACACTTCATTTTTCATGGTATACGCTTATGCTATAGGGTCCACGCACATTTCTTCTATATGGCATACATCATCACCACTACACATACACATTCATCACAATGTGCTAGACATGATACACACTTTATTCAATCATTTCTCGATGACACACTCTTGTTTGTAGTTCATTCTTGACTAATGAGGGAAAACAAAATGAACCTCACCGCATACACTTCTATCCACTCGGTGGGAACGTAGATCCTATCACTCCATTTTGTATTCAATTCCATCCATCCATAATATACTACACATTATGGTTACTTATATTATTTCTTACTTGTGGTTGTTCATGGTCACTTTATTACACATGCTAGTTTTATTACTTGTATGCCATTTATCTATATCATACACACATGCGTGTTCATGATTTCTTCTAGTTGTGATCATAGATACAGGTATCCTACACACAACACAAAGCTCTCCTTCTACCCTTCCTACACTAGTTGTTGGGGCATCCAAATTCATCTCTTGCAGGGGTTATTGTTTCTTTTCATACTTAGCACTTTACATTACTTTCTTAGACACGCTTTTGACAAAATAGCTATATTTATAACATGCTAACATGTGCTTTATGTGAAATTGTTTTTATGCAAGGATATTGGTTTCCATATTTGTTGTTTAAATTATCCGGTATTGTCTGCTATTGTTTGTGCAGACCTTGCCCTATGTTTCATGTAAAAATTATTTGTTGTTTGTGGCCATGATGTCCTTTGCATGTCTTGCAAAATTGTGAGTGATGTCCCATGTTTGTAACCATATTTGCACATCCTACTTGTCTTCTTGTGTGTTTACTACATTGCTTAGTAGATTATACACTATTTGCGTATATTACACAATGTTTTTTATATACATGCATGTTTACACTTGTCTTTGGCTATCCTTCTTGTATGAGCATGCCTTGGTTTTACCAAAAATTTCCATGGCTACATCATACATATGGTTTTCCTCTTTTAGGGTTGCATGTCTTATCGCTGACGTCCACATATGCCCCCAAAGAGGGGGGCATCATTTGGGGTTTTCTACTAACACAACGTATTTACATCGGTTAAATTCAATACACTTACACACAACAAGTGGGTTCATAGAAGTCTACAAACCCCATACACAATGGATTTTATAGGACATGGTTTCCTTAGCATTCTAGGAAGCAATTATAGGATTGAGGTTACAATGGGTGTGCCTCCCTACACTACTTCGCATACAATGGCATCGATCACCCAATAAACTAGGAAAATGCATAGATATCTTCACACACATATTAGCATACGTGGTTAGATTTTGGAGGATAGAGATCGCTTTCCCCTACAATTATTCATCTAGGGTGGTGTGAGATCACCAAAAAGACTTGCAATACAGGATATCCTTCTACACTCTTTCTCGACATGGATCAGGTGCACATGTTCCATTTACAATTTCATTTACATTTACATTTACAATTTGCATATTTTACACTAACATGCCTATTTACATAGCATTTTTACTCTTACATACATACATATTTGACTACTTGATTGTTTTATCCTTGTAGGTTTGTCTCGTATGAGAAACACACACCAAATGGGGGAAAATACAACAACAACATGGTAACAATAACAATATTTTGTAATATCACACCTGCTTTAGTATCCATGTAGGTACACTACACATTGTAGAAACTACACACACGCATTTCACCCTAGGTTCACTCTCATCATTTTTCTTTGTGCATTTTTCATCTATAGTTTCCATGCTTTGTCTAGTCCTTCAACATGACTTCTTCATCACTCTACAACACTATTAGGTACACATATCTATCTACTTTACGTTACCGAGATTTTCGCTCACCAACATAAAGTGGGGGTAAAATGTAGCCACAAAATCATGTAATTTAGACAATTATTTATCCCGTCTCATACTACTATTTAAAAGGTTCTCAAAGAAATAAAGTACTAATTAATCCCCATCCTTTTGGTTTTTTAAATTATTTTATTTTGTATTTTACGACCATCTGCATCTATCTATTCAGCCATTTCCATAGATCCCGTGTCGCCTTAGCCTTAACCGGGCACCCATATTTCATATTGGGTGCCCATGGCACCCTATTCCCTTTTTGACTTTCCCTCCTTTTCTTGGGTCTTTTCTAGCCATTTTTCATCCTTATATTTTATGAGGTCGGTCTTTTCAAGGTTAATTATGAAATTAGACCAAGAGAACCCTATAAATATAAATTTATGAGACCATAATGAGGGACCTAACATCACTATCTACTATCACTCCATCTAGAGTTACATCCATCTATTGCATTGACATACACATAACTCCATCATCATCAAGGCACAATCTAGGACATGTGCATCATACTTCATAGGGGGATTCTATTCTATTCTATTCTATTCCATGGACACATTCTATTACATTTTCTACACTTATTTATTTCTCTCTACTTCAAAAAGTACGACCGCACAAGAGAAACCTACGGCATGTTCACACACACTGCACATAGAACTACATTAGGTCCGAGATGTAGTGCAACGCTCGCTAGTAAGTCCACCATCATGGAAATTGAGGACAATCTGACCCCTTCATATAAATTTTTATTTTGTATGGTTTGATGTTTTCTTTGGGGTCTTGCAGTCATCACTCATCTTGAAATATTCAAATCATACAACATAGCACACAAAATTTAATGTGACATGCAGGTAGAGTTGCAGACAGCTTCTAACCCAAGAAGAACTAGTCCCACAATTTTCTCCTAAACCAAGACACCCATAATTCATATCAGAATGCCTGTGGGTGCCCCGACCATCCTAGGTACCCTAGTCCACATAGATCCTCCATATCCGATCTTTTCAAGGTTTTGGCATATTTGTTCCTACGCTTCCGGAATTTCCATCCGCACTGCGACACTGCTGTGTGATCTCCAAATATCATCTAAGTTATTTTCTCTCTCTTTCCTTACATATTAGGGTTTGATTTCATTAGTTTAATTTATTTAATTAACTTACATGTTGTTTTAGCATTTTTATCTACTATGCGTTATATGTCCTCCTAGATTAGATTAGCTATTATATCCTAACATTAGTGTATCCCATTTTTAGTTAATCAACTACCGATCGGTAAGAAATATAGATACTACCAAATGGTAGCATGTTGTACGCTACTAGAAGACAACACAATGGTAAGCATTGGATGGAAAACACAAAGAGGCCGATATCAATACTAATGCTATCGAATGGAAACAAATGATGTTGGTACCGATCAATCATAGGATTGGAATAGGTAGTACAATTATTATTGATCGGTCGCACAAATATGTAACCATCTGATACCAGGAGAAGACATGAAATACGATCTCGGCCAACACCAAAAGGAATATGCAACAAGCTCATGAAGAAATGAAATGCTACCATCCGGGGAAAATTGCATGCAACCGATGACTAAAAAATATTAGCTACGAGTGAGTGTTAATGGAGGCAATACATGGTAGTTCAACTACCAATTTTATGAGGTATGTCACCCATGAATTCTTGTGTAAGAAAATTACTAATTTATGTGGCTTCACATACCTCTTTAATGAAGTTTTTCAGATTCTTGAGAGGAAATTCTTAGGTGACTTTCTCTATATATTATAAAATTTTCCTCATTTTGAAGGGAGACATTCTGGAATGTAAAAGAGCTCTCACAAAATTGTTCAAATACTTTTTTGAGTCAAGGTCTCAAATTTGAGTATTTTTGCAAGGATTCTTGCCTTCTACCTATTTTTAATGGATTTTGCATGTTTCTAAGTAATAAAACCTTGTGTTTTGTGGCTTTTCTTTCCTAGTCTTCTTTTTGTGTTTCTATCTTCCATTTCACTTGTAGGTATATTATACATGTTTTACTCTTGTTGCAAGATTTGAATTTTTGTGCCCCATGAAGATAGTAATATGAATGTTGTCTTGGTATATGGCACATATGTTTCCCTTTTCAACTTCATTTTATTCCATTTTCACTCATGGGAATGTTTCACCCTTGTTCTTGGTGCTATCACCTCCCTTAGTTTAGGATTTTCATTTCATGCATCTCTCTTTCCCTAGTCTCTTGGAATTTTAGGGTAGTGTTAAGTACTTGTTTTTACCTTTTAGGATTAGTTTAACATTAGGAATAGGTAGAGGAACCATCCTTGTCTCGTAGGTATATCTCAAGTAACAAGTCCCACAACTTGAGTGATAGTCCCATGTTAGTAAAGAGTAGGGGTTTATTGACACTAAAATTTTCCTCCGTAATTTCTATTTCATTAATGTATGTATTAGGAATAGGATGTTGTTAAGTAGTAGTGTCCGATAGAGATAATGGCGCTACCAAGATGCCGCCGCCAATAATGTATAGTACGGAAATAGTCAAAAGTACAATAGGAATGTTGTGGTAAAAAGTAAGTAGTTGTTGTAAGTGGTCCAGTAATGTTAAAATGTCAAAGTTGGGGTAAGTAGAGAAGTAGGGTCTACATGATTAGGAATTAAAAATATTATATTGGTAATAAGGACAAGGAGTGAGGTCATAAATATTTTGTGTATTTTATTTGTAAAATGTCTAAAAATGTGGAACCCATGTGAAATGATAAGGTTTATCTTATCTTAAAAGATAAGCTTACATGTACGATAAGAGTTAAGGTATGAAATATGATTCGTCAGAGGGATTTCTTATCCTATCTTAGAGATAAGATGGATAAGCCTGGAAGATCTATAAATAAAGAAGCCACCCCCCTCATTTAGCATAGAAGGAAGTAGTGAGAAATATTGTATGAAATGTGTAAAGGAAGCCATCGCTTTAAAGGTGCGTTGAAGAAGCCATTAATAGGTGTAATTGTAAAGTTTCTCCCATAGTATTGGTGGAAGGCAAGTGAAGTCAATAACACTTGAAGTACCTCATGGGTGAGATTGTAACAATTTCTTGTTAATATTATAATTTACTCGATATTTCAGATTTATCATCATTCCTTCTTATCATAGTCAATGGTATTCTTGTGTTATGTTTGTTGTTGTGTTTCCAGATTACATCCACCAAACTAAAGGATGTGTATTAGTAAATAATCATAAAGATGAGGATTTCTTGGTGAAGAATTATCATAGTGCCGATTGGTGATGAAATTTTGGTTCCGCTTTCTAGACCATTCCTCGTTGGTGGATTTTCGGAGAGATATTCCCACTTAGTCAAAAATCAATTGGAGGGTAACCTTGTTTTTACTGCAAAGTATAGTAGTTACCATGGTAAAGTAATTTTTGCTTGTGAATAGTATTTACCACAAGAAAGTCACTTTTTACCGTGAATAGTATTTACCGCAATAACTTCATTTTTACTATGAATAGTGTTTACCACAAGAAAGTCATTTTTTACCATGATAGAGTCAAGTTTTACCATAGTTACCATGGTCATTTCTATTTTACCAGAAGGTGTAAAGTCACTTTCTATTACAAAGTGATTCCAATTATTTGTGCACATAAGTCTTGTTGATTTTACTTGTGGGTTGGTATTTTACTAGTGGTTACTTTTGAAAATGGGGAAGATTCCTATTTTTTCAACCCAATCTAATGAAGATGCTTCCTCTTTCATTCAAGAGTTTAAACGATCTTGTATTTGTAATGGCCTCATAAGAAGGGAAAAATGGACTTAATTTTTCCTACCTTTTGGATGGTTCAACACTTAGGTGGTTTGAAACACTAGGTGATAATGTGAAAAATTCATGGGATTTATTAACTGAAAGTTTTCTTGAAGAATTTGGTGAACAATAGAAATATGCAGATCTCATGATCGATATCACAAAGATATCCCAAGGAGAGAAGGAGAAGATAAGGGATTATCATGCTCATGTTCTAGAGCTAAGGAGGAAGCTCGATGCCCAAATCTAGAAGGAAGGATTAGCGGATGGGTTGATGAATGGCGTGGATAATCTCCTCTGTAAGCACTTCATTCTTGGGATGAAGCCAGAGATCAGACAACGAGTGAAGTATGACCACCCAAATACCCTCAAACAAGCAAAGGAGATTGCAAGAAGGCAAGAAGAAAGCATGGAAGAGGAGCCCAAAGAAATTGTTGCTAAAGTAGAGCCTACACCAAAGATCTTTGGTCCGAATCCACAACCACTCCTCGGTGAGCACAAATATTTCTCCTAGTAAATCTACCGAGTATGAAGATCTGCTCAAAAAGATGGGTCGCTTAACTATTAATTTTCTTCAAGGAAAAGAATTTAGTTCTCGTGGGAGGAGATAGAGTTCCAAAAAGAAATATTTCTGAAGTCAGATGTTATGGTTGTTATAAAAGGGTCATTATAAGTATAATTGTCCAAATAGAGCTTCTACATCCGGTAAAGGAGATAATGATAAAGGAAAAGCACCTATGAATTCTTTTGATGTAGTAGATAAGAGCAGAAATAATGAAGTAGATGTGTTTGTAACAAAAAGAAAGAAAGAAAAAGATAATCAAGATGGAAATGATCCTAAGAAGATGAAAGGAGAAACTAGTAAGAAACATAGAGAAGAAAGTTGGGTGTGCAGGATTTTCTCGATTTCACAGGGGCAAGGACCATACTCCATCTTGGAAGATCTATCCAAAGGCCTACAAATATTACATACAAATCAACTCTTGGCTATGTCTTCTCGAGAAGAGGCGGGAGTTACGAAGTGGAATCAATGCTTGACGAAGGAAGGAGGTTGAGGTCCCTATTTTGGAGGCAAAGGTGGATCCCTATGCTCCACAAGCCGAGGTATTATGTAATGGTATTTCAATTCATGATGTCTTGGTTGATGGAGGTGCTGCAGCTTAATGTAATGACCGAGTCCAGAATGAATATGTTGGGTTTAAAATTGACCGCCCTTCAACACTTATGTTAAGGTCATTAAATAAAGGAAAAACTAAACCAGAAGGTGTAGTTTCAAATATGGCAATATCTCTATGGGTGTTGTGTGTGGTAGACTTTCAGGGGATGAAAATGGTACTCGTACACTCCAATGTTGTCTGGGGAAGACCATGGCTAAGGAGAGTCCATGCAAGAAACTACTGGAATGAAGGTTTCATGAAACTTGGATGTGGTAGAGAGAGGGTGAAGATAAACGTGATCCCTCGGCATCATAAAGCGTAACCTCGTGGATTCAAGTGATGAAACGATGATTGACATCCTCTCGATTACTCTAGTACCAAAGAAGTGGACACTAAAGATGAAGAAAGTGAGGTTGATGTTTCAGTCATGGATATCCTTCCAAATCCACACCGACTCATGACCCCATAAAATTATCTCAAGAAGAAGTTTATGATCGTCTCCAAAAATAAATATTGGTGATGTCTTGTGATGGGGAGTGAGAAGGAATCCTACCTCCACTCTTTCGAAGGTACATACACATATTCACTTTTGATTACAAGGAACTCCATCAAGTAAGTTGGGTTGAACATTCTATTGAGCTGGTAGATGGTGCTAAGCCCATAAAGCAAATGCCATATAGAATGAATCCTAATTTTTCCAAGACTCGTAAAAGAAGAAATAGATAAGTTGCTTGATGCAGGATTCATATTTGTCATGGTGGAGAATTCGAATGGGTTTCTCTCATTGTGATCTCAATAAAAAGAATGGGAAGCTACGCATTTGTATTGACTACAGAAGCTCAATAAGTCAACAAAGAAGGATCATTACCCTCTTCCATTTTCAGATTAGATCTTGGATGAAGTAGCTGGCCAGAGTGCTACAATTTTGCTAATGGATATAGTGGCTAAGCTACAACCAAGTTTGTATAGCAGAGAAAGATCACCAAGACCATGTTCACCACTCCTTGGGGAACGTTTTCTTATAGAGTTATGCCTTTTGGGTTGTGTAATGCTCCAAAGAACATTCCAACGCTTTGATGAATAGGGTGTTCAAACCCTACATCGGGAACTTCATCGAGTATTTCGGATAATTTTTACATCTATGGGAGCAAGTTGACCACCCGAACTAGATGGAGACAACATTTCAAAGGTTATATGAAGCACAAGCCTCACTAAACCCTACAAAGTGTGTCTTTGGATGTTCTAAAGGCGTTTTGTTAGGGCATGTCAGATCCAAAGATGGTATTGGTACTCGATCCCGATAAAGTTTCAAAATCAAAGAGTTACCATTTCCTATGAATAGAAGTAAGTTGAGATCATTTTTAGGCCATGTGGGTTACTATAGAAGGTTCATCAAGAATTTCTCAAAGATTGCACAACCACTAACCCAGTTCTTGAAGAAGGATGTTACTTATGAACCAGAAATAAAGCGCATGAAGCTTTTGAACAACTAAAGGAAGCCCTAGTGTCTTCACCTGTTCTAAAGAATCCAGATTGGAGCAAGCCATTCATTGTGTACACTGATGCCTCAGATGCAACACTAGGAAGTACTCTGAGCCAAAAGGATGAAAATGGGAATGAACATCCAATTTACTTTGGGAGTAGACAAATGAGTAGTGCTGAGGTAAATTATACTGTAACTGAAAAAGAGGCTCTGGCTATCATTTTTGCTGTAAAGAAGTTTAGGAATTACTTGCTAGGGAAAAAATTTCTAGTTGTAACAGATCATCAGGCTCTAAAATATATTGTAAATAAGCCTAACCCATCAGGGAGGATAGCAAGATGGATAATTTTGCTACAAGAATTTGAATTTGATATTATAGATACGCCAGAAAGAAGCATGTCAATGCGATGCACTCTCTCGAGCCTATGATGGTTTAGGATCATCTTGTGATGATGATGATTTCCCCGATGCAAAGATTGTTATCCTCGAGACAATCCCTAGTGAATACATAGATATTTGGAATTATCTAAATGAATTCAAGTTTCCCGATGGTGCCAATGCAAAGACTAAGAGAAAGATTACTCAAGCCAGTCGTCCATATTCTATTCTGCATGGAGTATTATTTCGAATAGGACCTGATGGACAAAGCATAGAGAGGCAAATTGGACGTGATCAAGGGAAGGAACTGCTAGAAGAATTCCACAATGGTACATGTGGAGGGCACTTCTTTGACAACTTATAACAAGAAGGATCTTGGATGCAGTTATCACCGCCCACTCTTTTTAAAGATTGTTATAATTATTGTAAGACATGTGATATTTGTCAAACACATGGTAACCGTAAGACTTCATCACTCCATTATGCCCTATTCTTCCACTTGGTCCCTTTGAAAAGTGGGGAATAGATATTGTAGGTCCACTTCCAACTACCTCACGCCAAAATAAGTATATTGTAGTTGCCACAGATTATTTAACCAAGTGGGTTGAAGCTAGGCCATTGAAAACAACTTCCATGGATGAAGTGGCAAGGTTCATATATGAACGCATTGTCACCGTGATTTGGTTGTCCATTAGAAATTGTATAGATCAAGGAAGCCACTTCATTAATGAGGTGGTAGAAGCCCTAGTCAATAAGTTTTCTATTAAGCACAGAAGGAAACAACATACAAGCCAAGCACAAATGGATAGGTGGAATGAAATTTTTTTGTGTTGTGTCAAATTCTAGCAAAAGATGCAGCCTTGTAGGTACATAAATGGGATAAGAGGATTCATGCAACATTATGGGCATATAGGGCAACATCAAAGTCAGCAATAGGATACTCCCCATGTCAGTTGGCTTATAGCATTGATCCAGCTTCTTCCTATTGAGTTTGATATTCCCACAATGGAGTAATGGAAAATGAAAGAATGGATGAAAGTGATTCAATAAAAGAAAGGTTGGTACATCTTCATTTGCTAGAGGAAATGAGGGAAATAGCTAAGGATACAAGCTATAAGAAGAAAATGAAGCAGAAGGAATACTTTGATCAAAAGATCCGGTGGTCTCCATTTCATGTGAATGACTTGGTTCTAGTATATGATTCCAGATACAAAAAAAGAAGACAGAGAAAATTTCTTCCAAAATGGATGGGGCCCTACAAAATAACAGCTGTGCATGAAAATGGTATGTACCGACTGGAGGAATTGGATGGCACTCCCATTACGAAATGGGTCAACCACGACAAGTTGAAGATTTTCCAAGCACCAGAATAGTCTACTCCGAGGATGGAGTAGAAGCTAGGAAGGGGGAAGATGTCGACACTAAAATTTTCCTCCGTAATTTCTATTTCATTAATGTATGTATTAGGAATAGGATGTTGTTAAGTATAATTAGTAGTAGCGTCCGATAGAAGATAATGGCACTGCCAGTACGACGCCACCAATAATGTATAGTACGGCAATAGTCAAAAGTACAATAGGAATGTTGTGGTAAAAAGTAAATAGTTGTCGTAAGTGGTCCAAAGAATGTTAAAATGTCAAAGTTGGGGTAAGTAGAGAAGTAGAGTCTACATGATTAGGAATTAGAAATATTATATTGGTAATAAGGACAAGGAGTGAGGTCATAAATATTTTGTGTATTTTATTTGTAAAAAGTCTAAAAATGTGGAACCCATTGGAAATGATAAGGTTTATCTTATCTTAAAAGATAAGCTTACATGTACAGATAAGAGTTAAGGTATGAAATATGATTCGTCAGAGTGGATTTCTTATCCTATCTTAGAGATAAGATGGATAAGCCTGAAGTTCTATAAATAAAGAGGCCACCCCCCTCATTTAGCATAGAAGGAAGTAGTGAGAAATATTGTATGAAATGTGTAAAGGAAGCCATCGCTTTAAAGGTGTGTTGAAGAAGCCATTAAGAGGTGTAATTGTAAAGTTTCTCCCATAGTATTGGTGGAAGGAAAGTGAAGTCAATAACACTTGAAGTACCTCATGGGTGAGATTGTAACAATTTCATGTTAATATTATAATTTACTATGATATTTCACATTTATCATCATTCCTTCTTATCATAGTCGATGGTATTCATGTGTTATGTTTGTTGTTGTGTTTCTAGATTACATCCACAAAACTAAAGGTCATGCATTAGTAAATAATCATAAAGCACAAGGAGTTCCTAGTGAAGAATTATCATAGTGCCGATTGGTGATGACAGTGCCGATGTTTTCCTTACCAAAATCAGTCAAAACACCGAGAAGATTGTTTTTTTCTCTGAATGAATCACATGTTTTTCAAAGAGGTCTTCTAAAGAAACTAGGCCCTTTGGAATCGTGTTCCCTTTCAATTTTATCACTCCTTCATTATCAATACCTTTGATTCCTTCTTTCTCTTCTTCAGCTACTGCTTCACGGTGTGGATTTTCACTTCCTTCAAAGAAGAGGTTATTGAAATTATCCCTTTGTTCCAAAAATGCTAGAATTTGGTTATCATCGTTAAATACTTGCCAATGATTTACATTATCTGGTACACTAGGCCTGAACACCATTTCTATGGTCACCTTATCTTTACCAAAAGAAGGATGAGGTGTCACTAGAGAAGCCGATACTGCAAGAGAATCAACCTTTTCATTCTTTTCTCTTGGGATAGCTTCAATGGAAAATGCATCGAAATATTCAATGCAGTCCCATACTCTATTTCTATAATGCCGGAGTCTTGGATTTTTCACCTGGTATTGTTGTCGGACTTGCTTTACTATCACTTCCACATCACCTCGGCATCTCAGCTTCTTGATTCCCATGTCTTTGGCCATGCTCATGCCTAAAAGGAGAGCTTCATATTCTACCATATTATTTGTATTATCGAATTAGCAGCTTGTAGGAAGATGGTTACAATTCACTGGGATGGAGAGTACAACACTACACCCGCTCTCCCGAACCTACACTAGAATGACTACCATTGAATTCCATTGTCCAAACTTGATCTTCTTCCTCTTCCATAAGGAGTGGCAAGTTTTCATCTTTTTCTGATGTGAGGAAGTAATTGCCTAGTGCGCTATCTTGAAAAAGAATGTTTGCCTTTGGATCATCAGACTTTCGCACTGTGAACTTCATCTTTCTTACCGGCAACAATGTCTTCATCTCACCTTTTACTAGAATAGTTGCAGATGACCAGTCCATTTTTATTTCTCCACCCAAGTCTCTGTAGAAACTCCTACTCAATAGAATGCCAAAGGATGCTTTGGGATGTCCACTACCAGGATGCTTAGAGGCACCTTCTTGTTTGGAAAATCAACGAATGCTACCCAGTGTGCATATTTGATCCTTCCTACCAATGGAACTTGTTTGGATTCCATTGAATAGCAAGTTCCATTTTCTTGGGTCAAGGTGAGGCCAAGAGAATTTTCAAATTTGATGGGCATCACATTATTTGAGGCTCTAGAATCTATGATGCAATTATTTAGCTCGAAGCCTTTAATGAGAAGTGACAGGTAGAAAGGTTCAACCCTATCGGTTTTGGAGGCACTGAGGGCTAGCATGTTTTGTGAAGGTGATGTGGATGGTGTGGGGAGTAAGCCTTTGGAATTTGGACCCAAGGTTATGGGGTTACCCCCACGAACTACATCAATGAACCTATCAAATTGGGTAGGATGAGTTTGTAGGTATTCTATTTCTGAGAGCTGGACTTTAGTTTTGCTTGCATGCTCCACAAAGTCAAATGGGGTTATGATGGGTGAGGAAGAGGTTCTAGGAATAATGGAAGATTTGCATGGTGAAGGTTTTGTTGTTTTATGTGTTGAAATTTCTTTCAAGGGTGCAATAACTGGCTTGGAAGGAGATGGGGATGCGGGTTTTGATGGCACCTTAGATGTTTTTGTGAGAACAACATTTGAAGAAGAATTATTCTTTGTAACCTTTGAGTTGGGGAGAGGATTAGATGACCTACTTAGTATGGCAACCATATCTTTGTTAGCCAGTGGGTCTGATTTTTCTTTAGCTGACTCCATTGAAGGTGGTAGTGGTGATCCTCTATTGATGATTTTATTTTGTGGGACCTCTCGGAGAAGAATCTTCTTTCTTCTTCTTGTCCTTTACCGCAGCCATTGAGGATGAAGCACCTTTCTTATACTGTGCGTGAGTGAAAAATGTGCATGAGAAACCTAAGGTTTTGTCATCATCCTCATCTTCATCATCAATGTACTCAATTAGGCCATTGTGCGTATCACCATCAACTTCCTCAACCTCAAGATAGCTTTCATACTCTTCCACGTTTTCTTCTTCAATTTCTTCAATTTCAGCTTCCTCCTCTAGTTCTTGGTCAGCATGACAACATTGACTGGTGGTGCTTCGATAGCAAGCCGACGAGGGGGTGGAGCAATCCTTGGCCTATTTGGAAGGTTTGGTTTCCTTGGAGCGTTCCGCATTGTGATCTGGGACAATTGTTTCTTCAAGGCACCCAAGTTTTTCACCATTTCTAGGAACATTGGATCCGTGGTGACTGAGTTTGAATTCTCGACTCTTTTTCTTTCCATTGGGGCCTTTCACTTTACCTAGGACAAGATTAGATCATCATCGGTTTCTATTGCATGGTCTTGAGCTTCTCTCAATGTTATTCGTTGGCTTCTTTTAAGGAAGAAACCTACTTCTGATGGAAGGGCACTGATGAAGAATCTCTTCAGATTATTTTCAGGAGGCACCACATCTTTAGGGATTCTTCTTATCACTCTATATCTTTCTACAAAGTATCTCATTGACTCGAGAGAATTCTTTTTTCATTTGTACCAATTGGACCAAGAGATCTTGACAATCTTCTGTGGTCTTGAACCTGTGTTCGAACATACTTCTTATATCTTCCCAACAGTGACATGACCTCAGGGGTAGCATGTAGAACCATTCGACAACCTTCTCTTGAAGTGACTCCACAAAGATTCAGACTGAAAAATCTTCATCCTCCACACCCAACACACCGCAAGAAATGATAAATGATGCTACATGTTCTTTGGGAGGCGAGAACCATCCCCTTTGAACTTCGGGAAGTTTTTTCTTGAGCCTCTCGGTAGCTCATGGAGTGGTTGAGCAAGAGCAAGTGGACCGGTGTTTCCTCCCCATGGTACATTAGGCCTACGGGCCTCACGATCATGATCACGATCACGCTCATGATCCCCCATTCTATTTCTGTTTCTAGCTTCCAACCTTGCTAAGGCTACGGTTTCTGCTTGTTGCTCTTTCGTCTGCCTCGGCTTGGAGTCTTTCAATTTCTTTGATTTGAGCTCTTACTTCCTCTTCCGCTCTTTCTTCTCTTTCTCTAACTTCTTCAATTTCCACGTAAATGAAATATTCAAGGTTCTCATTGATGTATGGAAACTCACTGTCCAAAGGATTGGCAACACTTAGGCTCCCAATAGGATCAGTTGTTTGATGAAGGGGAGGTCTTTGAATTCTGAGCAGCTCTTGTCTTCTTTGAAGTTCTTCAAAAATGGGGTCGGTTTTCCTCCTTGCCTCTGTTGCCAGGTGTACCTTCTATCTGCCAGCTTGGAAATCTATGCTCACCTTTGTGGTGTTGGAATTTGTCTTTGCCTCTCCAATTCAGCAGCACGTTCTTCTTCAAGGTCGAGGATTCTCGTGGCAATGAAGTAGTGGTTGACACTTTGTCTGCTACACCAAATAGCTTCTCTCAAATCTAAAGTGATATCTTCTTGGATGTGGAAGAGAAATTTGGGTATTTCAATAGGAGGATTTCCTAGAATATCCATGGTTTGTAGACATGTGGCTCATATAGCTATTCGAATTCGAAATATTCTCTTTTGAATTTTGAACTTTCTGATTTTTTTTTTTCGTATTTTTGGACCTTCTGGTCGTATTCAGGTGTAGATGCTACTAAATCTTCCCCATGGTGGGTGCCAAAAGTATTGGCGAAAAATTTTCGGGTGGAAAAACTTGTGGATTTCTTGCCAACGCTCTAGGAATCTAAGTCCCTCTACTTAACCGGTGCAACTGCCGTATGTGCATGTGCATGAAAAGGTGAATTTATGTGGTGTCATTTAGATTGGGGATCCAGCAGGGGCACTCCACTCACCCCGAACAAATGCTTGCATATACCCGTAAGAGATGACTTTGCATGGAATGCGGGAAAGGGAATGAGAAATTTAGAAAAGAGAAAACTAATGCTGCAAGTAGAAAATCAGAGACTTGCATACATCAGCCAGAAGCTTAATTACATGCACTTGAATATAGAAGAAAACAAATCTGCATAATAGCTACAAGACTAAATGAAGCTTAATGGACACAGAGTACCAACAAACTCCTTAATCAAAGAGGCTAAAATTCCTTCTTCCTTTATTGAAGCTCAAGCAGAATTTGTACATAGTGTGAGAAGTAGAAGACATTTTGTAATAGGAGAAATGGAAGAAACTTGCTATCTGTTGCTCTCTTCAAAAGGATAAATCTCTCATGAATTCACAAAAAATAGCTCCAACATCTAATAAGTAAAATTTCAAAAGAATTTTTAGAAGACCTTCAAATGAGGAGCTTGTTACAATTTATAAGAGGAGGTAAAATTTTCATCTTCCCTGAATTTTCGAATACCTTAATGTGACTTAAGATCATTCTTATTCCACTTTAATTACTTAAGTCCCTTTTATAATAACAAGGTGATTTAAATTTACCTTATATTCCCGAAGTCACTTAAGTCATATCAAAAAGTACAATTCTCAATGCAAAAATATAACATTTAAGAGAGAGGGTGTTGTATGAGAAGAGAAAAGAGAGAGAAAGAAGAGGAAGAAGAAGAAGGATTATGCTGAAGGATGAGATGCTATGGTGGAATTAGCTCCATTCTCTGACTTCTTTCCAATTTGTGATCCTGAGAAGGCTTTTGTCTTTCCAAAATCCTAGTTGAAATGAGTCACCGCAGGTTCTACTTTGTCGGCATGAGGGATGCAAATGCAGCTCAAGGTTTTAGTCCATCCATCGGTCACATTGTTGATGTCCTTGCACTTCCCGAACCATGATGAATGCTTTTCTGCGATAAGTGCAATGGAGGCTCAGATTTCTGAGAAGAAGTCGAGGGTATCCTTAGTGAAGGACAATGGGTTGCCCACCCCTTTCTTGATATATTCTTCAAAGGGCTAATCAACTCATCAATAGTTGAATGTTCACTCATTGCGGGTACTCCAAGTTTCTGAATTTTCCGGTTTATACTATCTTGCAGCTTGTATGTTTGTTCCTCTTTCTCCTCTAGCTCTGTGAATGCTCGATTGATTGCTTCAAATCTGATTGCCAAGGCCCTCTCCCATACGCGTGTCAAGTTGTCTGCAGGAGTTTCAAAAACCTTCTTATTGATCAATTCCTGATGATGGGTGTTGCTCATCTCACTCACTACTGGTCCCAAAGGTTCCCAGTAATCTCTTTCTTTCCCCACATCTTTTTTGAGTGCTCACATTCTATTGGCAGTCGTGCACATGTATGCAAAGAGCTTGACTACCTCTTGAAGTGTTGACTTCCCTTTTTCGGAGATCAATCGATCCATTCCTTATTTTCTCAGCCCCGCATCATGAATTCATGCGTTCTTCCGATGGATACCGATCGAAGTTTGTTGATGGGTACCACTTTCTCAATAGGAAGTGTTATAGTGCTTGGTTCCACCAAGTGTTTCACATAGGATGAAAGAGTTCGCACTTGTTCCTCTAGTCCCTCAATCTTCTCTTTATATTCTTTATTCCTTGCCATCATGCGAGCAAAATATTGTTGGAATATGTGTAAATCTCCCTTGTGAGTAGCTGATCCCAATTGGATCATTCTCATCTCATAGTCATCGGTGTCATCTCATCCACTGGCTTGATTACTTTTGGCTGAGCTACTTCAATGTACTGATTACCTGTCTCCTCACTGTAGAATCGTGATGTTGTCTATGTGATCTTTCTTGACCTTTTTTCTTTAGCCAAAGAGACAATTGCTGATATATCGGCTACTACTTGTTGCACAGTGCGAGTGTTGAGGATGATCGTTTCCCGCATCCACGGAAACATCTCGTCAGATTCAGGCTCAATGATGGGTGCATCAACCATTCTTTGTTCTGATGGAGGAGGCAAATCCTGAATGAGAGGAGCGTTGGAATCAACAACATGCGGACCTCTTGTAGTGGCTCAAATATTAGATCATGAGTCATATACTCCTTGTTCACTTGTGCATCTGGTGTTGGATTTTCTGTCTACATTACCGGGATCACGTCTTCCTCTTGCGGCGATGCCAATGAATCTTTTTCTTCCTTGAATTTCTTGGATGTCTTCTCGTGGGGAGAAATTTTCAATTCTGTGGCCTTCCTTTTTGAACTCGCTCTAGAGTGTTTAGAGCTAGAGGTTACCTCTACCACCTTTGAAGATGAATGATGTGAAGCTTGTTTCGGCTTGGGGAAATTCCTCATGATCGAATGATCATAGCCCTCTTCTTTTGAAACCAGTTCCTCATTCTCCTCACCACCTTTTCAGTCCGCTCTAGTATATCTCCTGATTCATGAACATGCTAGTTGATTTGGGGCATTGGGGACATCTTGACTCTTTGTGTACTCATGGATCATACATCTCTATCCCGTCATCGCGTAAGATGTCTTCATACCAAGGGAACTTGAATTTCTTCATCTCACTGGTAGTCATCCTCATGTGATATTTTTATGTAATTCAAACTAATCATTATAATTGACCCGAGTCCTCAACTTGTGGCTCATGTTGCAATCTGCGGGATGTAGAAGGAGTCGATCTTCTCGGATGTCAAAGTTAGGCCTGTGATGTAGGAATGAAAATTCATATGAGCGAAAGTGGCCTCCCAGTGGGATGCGTCATTTGTGTTTTTGCATGTGAACTCCTTAGAGCTATAGGGAAAGAAATCAATTTCTTTCTTCTACTTTTGAGCTTGCTATTTACTTGAGTGATCTCCCGTAGAGTTCAAAAATACAATTTGGTCACCGACTTACTTGGGTAGTTTTAGAGGAGCTTGGTCGAAGTTTGACAACTCGTATGTAGGAGAAGGTTGAGAATTGTATGAAGTATGAGCCATATTCCTTAATTAGGGATGCCACTTTTGGTGACATCCTAGCTTTAAGATCCCCTTCTAAGCTTCAGACCACGTACATAGTGAATGCATCATTCATGTGGGTGAAGTGGTTGTTGCTCTCCTCCATTATAAACTACGGAAGTTTCTCGAATGCGTATCTTGAAGCATTGTTTTTTGTGAGAGCCAATCCCTTGAATGATCACGAGCTTGCGAGGAGATAAACTAGATAAGAAGTCATGTGGAACTTCTTTGTCATGGGTACTTGGAGAAGTTGCAGATGGAGATTGTCACTGATGATCTGCCCCTAGTCAATTCTTTGCTTCCCTTCATCAATGTTAGGATGTAAAGGCCCATCCAGTCCTGGAAGTCTCTTGTGTTTGCTTCACCCATTACTCTACTAAGGAGAGTGATGACATCAGAATACCCTTCTCGGAACTCACACCTTGGTAGATTCTTGGGAATCCTAGAAGGATTTCTTCTAGTTTTCAACCATGATCTGAGTGCTACTCCTTGGACATATGAATCCATCGTCTCCCAATCGTGCACGAATCTTTCCTTGGAAATGATGACCATGTTGGGGGATGTCGATCTCAGAGAGATTGAAATGGTTCTAGGATTGATGACCACCAACATTGTACCATTTTCAGCTCGGATGGTTCGCGTCTCGGGCTTGTAGTGGAAGGAGTAGGCTAGGACTAGCTCGAGACTTTGCACGACACCGGGTGTCATTCAAAGATCAAACAGCCACTTGTGAATATCTTGTCTTCAATCCTCCTTCGGTCCTTAGAGGCCATGTGAGTTTTAAGGTCATTCAAGTCCATGTACAAGACATCACTATCTTCCACATCATACGCGCAGGTAAAGGGCTATGTCGGCTTCTGACCCGTCCATTTCGTCTTCATGTCTCCCTTCGAAAAAGAAACTTACTATTTTTAGTAAGTGTGAAAAAGTAATTCCTCGATCTTCAACTGGATGTTGTGGCTTAGTTTTTTTCTTCTCCCGTGTTCCTCGTTTCTTCTAGATCAAATTTCTATTTTTAGCAGTGCTTGAGGGCCCACTTACTATTTTTAGTAAGTGCCAAAAATTTTTGTTTTGGTGAATTTTCAGTTGTAGCTTACCTCTAATGTCTTCATCTCCACTGCAGGTTCTTCTATTGCTAACTTTCCCAAAATAGTAGTTCCTATGTAGTAGACTTGCTATTTTTAGAAATTTTTCCTCTGGGATTCGGATTGACGTGGAACAAAGTTTTTTGATATGGGTTTTTGCCCAATATCCTCCCTCTGCAATTTCAGCTTCGTCCTCCATTTCACAGGTCTGGTTTTCTCCTCCATTTACAAAGAAATTTATATTTTTTATGTGGGTTTTGTCTTCTGGTGCTTCACGTGTGATCTTACTTCAATCTGGCAACTAGTTTGACGGGAAATCTTACTTCTTTCTTCGTTGAGCCGGAAATGAGATTTCTTCATTGTGGCTGCTCTATCGCATGAGGGGGGAGTTTGAAGGTGTCTTTCTAATGGTCTTGGATAGAGGAATGAACATCAGAAAAATTTTTGTTGTTTCATGCACCGGTTTGCAACATTTCTTTAGATCTTCATTTTTAGGCTATGGGGATTTTCACTATTCTCTTCTTCTTGCTCTTCATTTCTCCTTCTTGTTTTGATGAAAGATCCTTCTGAGACCTAAAAATCACCATGGGGAGTTTTTTTCAGTGCTTGGGTTGAGCTGTTCTGAGAATTTGCAATGGTGGAGTGATGGTAGAATGTTGCAGAGGAAGAAATGGAGGAATGGAGTGCACAAAAATGTTTAGAAGTTAGAAATGAAGAAAGTGACACTTGGGAGATTTTAAAAAGATATGCACAATTAGGGTTAGGGATAATTTTTCAAAGCTTGATTTTCCCGACATCGGGATGTGAGGGACATCAATTTCCACAATGAGAAAGACAGCGACTTGTGGCACTAAATCCAACGGCAGGGGATGAAGGAGGAAAAAATTGCTTTAAAGCACTGGGAGCTGAAATGAGGTCACATGGGTGTCCAGAAGACTCCCCATAGGGTCTGGGTGCATTTTCCAAGGCTTGATGTCCCCCACCTTAGGTTCATAAGGGACATAAAATTCCACGGTGGTCCTGGAGCTGACACGTGGCGCCCGATCCGACGGTAGGGAATGCATGCTCCAAATAAGCACTCGAGGGATGGACTGCCCAGTGCCGGAGTTCATATGAGGGTCCCAAGGGTCACATGAGAGCTGGGTGCATTTTCAAAGGGGTGATATACCTGACCTTAGGGTCGTGGGGACATGAAATCCCGCCAGGCTCCTAGTGCTGACACGTGTCCTCTCGAAAAAATGACTAAGTCTTGAACTGCCTTTGAGAGGGTAACTTGGAATGCAGATAACTTGAGCTTCTGGTGGAATTTCTTGGTGAAATTTTATATGATCCTGACTTGAAATGGCATTTTAAACCCAATTATGTGGTAATCATGTCTTTATTGGATCATATGATCCCTAAAAAATCAAATTTTTGATCTGGGACTCCACTTGTACCTAAGAAAAGTTGTCTTCCAATCATAAGCGCCAAGTTGTTGTGAAAAATATTATTTCACTATCATGTAGGTCTTAGAATCCTCTATCTGAAGATGTTTTTTTACTTATAAATCCATTCGAGCTCTCGAATATTCTTTTGACGCCTTGAATAGTTGTTTTAGGCACATGTGCTTTATGTCAGGCTTGTGAACCTTGTTTTTCACTCAGACTGCTCCAAGTCTTAAAAAACTTCTCTAAACCTTCCAAAATCATTTCTTTGATGACATAAGGTATTCCATTCATCTCCATGATGAATTTTTCCCTTCCGTTCTATTCCAAGGAGGTGATCCTGTCTCGGGAAGGCCAGCGATAGCCCTTCCCGTGACTGCCCAACATTTGCATTTTTAATGAACTCCTAAAATCACCTAGGGGGAATGAGTGAAATTTTCCTAAATCACCTAGGATAATATTATGACATTGGTTGGGAAATCATTTGGACTAACTGGATAGAGCCGGGTTTCTTAGGAATGATAAAACATGAAAATTTTGGCATAGGGGTATAGTTGTCATGCTTGGAAACTTCCAATTTACTCGTTGCACATTTACATGACAACAAATAGCTCTAGCTTGGGGACATGGCGTGGACTGAGTGAAGCGAAGACATGACATGGGAATCCAGAATCTCCATTTTAGACCATATAATTCGTTGACCAGTGCCTTATCCATTGGGCCTTGCAGAGTCATGTACAACTTCCAGAAGGAGATATTAGAAGAAGGAAGCACACACACACAAAATAGATAGAAAGGAAACACACGAAAAAAGGGGAAACACACCTAGAAATCACCTATAGTACAAGGCGGGGGAAAACCCACTTTCACTAATGATACAATTTTAGGTATTGCCCACTGCGAGGAAATTCCAATGGCATTCCATCCAAATATGAGAGTAGAAAAACATTCTTGCCACAATATTCATGAATCTGGAATGGACCAAGCCATAATGAATCAAACTTTCCATGGCTTCCTTTTGGTTCTCTTCTCTTATCCCATAGCAGGACGAGGTCTCCAACTTTGAACTCTCTCACTTTTTCCTTCTTATCAAAAAAATTCTTTACTTTTAACTGGTGCTCTTTGATACGGTCCACCACTCGGAATCTATTTTCTTCTAGCTTCTCAAGAAAGAGGATCCTCTTGTCAATGGAATCCTTGTACTGACCATCTTCTATTCCTTGTAGCAACTTGAGAGTTGGCATCTTGATTGTGATTGGGATTTCCACCTCGACTCCATACAACAGTTGGAATGGTGACATACCTATTGCCTTCTTGGGAGTTATCCTGTCTGCCCACAATGCATCGTACAAATTTTTGTGCCAATTCCTCTGGTTCTCATCTACAAGTTTGTGGACAATGGTCACAATGTTCTTGTTGCTTGATTCATCTTGTCCATTCCCCTATGGGTAGTAGTATGATGAATGAGATAGAGAGATTCCGTAACCATAGCAAAACTCGGTTAACTCCCTTGAAGAGAAATATGTGGCATTGTCTACTACAATCTTCTGTGGTACTCCGAAACGTATTATGATATTTTCCTTGATGAAGCTGCATATTGTCTCGGTGTTGGCTTGCTTGGTGGGAATGGCTTCCACCCACTTGGTGAAGTAATCTGTCACCATGAGCACGTAGGTGTGCCCCGTGTTTGAGTGAGGATTCATAACACCAATGAAGTCTAGTCCCCACTGCTGAAATGGTTCTTCAATAACAACTGGCCTAAGTGGAAGTGCATGCAAGTTGTGGTTTCCCAACGAATGTTTGGCATGCTTCACATTTGGAAACCCAATCTTGAGTGTCTGCAAAGAGGGTGGGCCAATAATATCTTCCTCGAGAGGATCTTGTGTGTAGTGACCATCGCTGAAAAATGCCCACCACATGCTTGGTCATGGTATGCTTTAAGCAATTTTGCTTGTTGCTCTTTATCCACGCACCTGAGGAAGCATCCATCTAGGCCTCTTTTGTAAAGTGCGTGATTCTAGATTACAAAATTTGTTGCCTTCAACTTGAGTGTTCTCTTTTTCTTGTAATCAAGATGAGGAGGGCACTCTCCATAAGTTAAATAATAGGAAATATCAGCATACCACTCATCAGTAGTGGTGACAAAGAGAACCTGTGGGTTATTTTTGAAATGAGTTGGGCAAGCATAATTCTCTTTGCCATGTTGAGATTTGAGTGTTTCATCCTTAGCAATCAACCTACACAAACCATTTCCCCTTACCAAATTGGAGGGTTGGATCTCCAAGTCATATTCTTGAGTCTTAGCAATCCAATTTCCTCTTTTTGCTCCAGGATCTTGTTGTGTTAAGATGGACTTGATTGCACTACCAGGGGACCATCACCACTGTATGAGAGTTGAGGATATAGAACCTGAAGTTTTTTACAGCCTTAACCACTGCATAAGCATGCTTCTCCAATTGGCTGTAATTTAGTTTGTGATTTTTCAATGGACAACTCATGAAAGCAATGGGTGCTTCCACGCCTTCATCATTTTTCTGAACAAGAACAAGCAGAGAGGGTATGTTCTGATGCATAACAATACATGATGAACTCTTTGTTAAAATCTGGAGACACAAGAGTTGGAGCTTTGGCAATGGATTTTTTTATCTATTCAAATGTTGCCTTCCCTTCATTTTTCCATTTGAAGTTTACCTATGGTTTCATCATGGTGGTGATGTGCTTTGTTAATTCAGTAAACTCAGGAACAAAGCGATGAAGAAAATTCACCTTTCTGAAGAATGAATGAACTCCTTTCTTGCTTGAATGGCTCATATTCTCTCAGGATCAATGTGTGCTCCATGTTTGTTCACAATGTGCCCTAACAACTTGCCTTTTGTAACTCCGAAAATGCACTTCTTGGGATTTAGTGATATGCCATGCTTTCTACACCTTGCAAGTACTTGTTCTAAGTGATGGATATGGTCTCCCCTCTTCTTTGAAAATACCGTGAGATCATCAAGATATATGATGATGCAATGTTTTAGATCTTTGAAGGCCAAATCCATCGCCCTTTGAAATGTAGCTCCCACATTGATTAGATTGAAAGGCATTCTGTTGTAGGAAAAAGTGCCCCAAGGCGTAGTGAAGGTTGTCTTGGCATGATCCTCCTCTACCACTTTGATTTGATTATACCCTAAGAATCATCAAGCAATGAGAGCATTTCGGATCCAGTGACTTGCTTGCAAAATGTGATCCATGATAGGGAGAGGATAATTGTCTTTCAGTGATGCCTGATTTAAGTTGCGGAAATCCACACATATTCTTATTTCGCCATTCTTCTTCCACACCGGCACGATGTTGGCCACCCATGTTGAATGGTGGATGGGAAAGATGATTCTTGCATTGAACATCTTCATTACCTCCTCCTTGATGGTATAAGAAACCTTTGGGTTGTATGGCCTTTGTTTCTTCTGAATGGCTTAACATCTTGCTTCAAAGGAATCGAGTGATGCATTTCCTTTGGTTGGAAGGATTTGAGTTCATCATAAGGGTAGGCCAAAATGTCTGAATATTTCTTCAGCAGCGTGAAAAAATTTCTCTCCTCCTCAGGCGAGCAACATTTTCCAATATTGACCATCCTTGGTTCCTCTGGGGTGTCGATGTTTTCCTTATCAAAATCAGTGGGTACCAAGAAGATTGTTTTTCTTTCTCTTGAATGAATCTATCATGTTTGTCAAAGAGGTCTTCCAAAGAAACTAGGCCTTTGGGAATCTTGTTCCCTTTCAATTTTATCACTCCTTCATTATCAATACCTTCGATTCCTTCTTTCTCTTCTTCACTACTTGCTTCCCAAAGGTGTATTTTCACTTCCTTCAAAGAAGAGGTTATTGAAATTATCCCTTTGTTCCAAAAATGCTAGAATTTGGTTATCATCGTTAAATACTTGCCAATGATTTGCATTATCTGGTACACTAGGCCTGAACACCATTTCTATGGTCACCTTATCTTTACCAAAAGAAGGATGAGGTGTCACTAGAGAAGCTGATACTGCAAGAGAATCAACCTTTTCGTTCTTTTCTCTTGGGATAGCTTCAATGGAAAATGCATCAAAATATTCAATACAATGCCATACTCTATTTCTATAATGCCAGAGTCTTGGATTTTTCACCTGGTATTGTTGTCGGACTTGCTTTACTATCACTTCCACATCACCTTAGCATCTCATCTTCTTGATTCCCATGTCTTCGGCCACGCTCATGCCTAAAATGAGAGCTTCATATTCTGCCATATTATTTGTATTATCGAATTGCAGCTTGTAGGAAAATGGATACAATTCGCCAGATGGAGAGTACAACACTACACCCACTCCTAAACCTGCACTAGAATGACTACCATCGAATTCCATTGTCCATCTTCCTCTTCCATAAGGAGTGGAAAGTTTTCATATTTTTCTGATGTGAGGAAGTAATTGCCTAGCACGCTATCTTGAAAAAGAATGTTTGCCTTTGGATCATCAGACTTTCACACTGTGAACTTCATCTTTCTTACCGGAAACAATGTCTTCATCTCACCTTTTACTAGAATAGTTATAGATGACCAGTCCATTTTTATTTCTCCACCCAAGTCTCTGTAGAAAATCCTACTCAATAGCATGCCAAAGGATGCTAGGATGTCCGCTACCAGGATGGTTAGAAGCACCTTCTTGTCTAGAAAATCAGCCAATGCTACCTGTGCATCTTTGATCCTTCCTACCAATGGAACTTGTTTGGATTCCATTGAATAGCAGGTTCCATTTTCTCGAGGTTAGGGTGAGGCCAAGAGCATTTGTAACTTTGATGGGCATCACATTATCTGAGGCTCCGGAATCTATAATGCAATTATTTAGCTTGAAGCCTTTAATGAGAAGTGACAGGTAGAAAGGTTCAACCCTATCGGTTTTGGAGGTGCTGAGGGCTAGCATGTTTTGTGAAGGTGATGTGGATGGTGTGGGGAACAAGCCTTTGGAATTTGGACCCAGGTTATGGGGTTACCCCCATGAACTACATCAATGAACCTATCAAATTGGGTAGGATGAGTTTGTAGGTATTCTATTTCTGAGAGCTGGACTTTAGTTTTGCTTGCATGCTCCACAAATTCAAATGGGGTTATGATGGGTGAGGAAGAGGTTCCAAGAATAATGGAAGATTTGCATGGTGAAGGTTTTGTTGTTTTATGTGTTGAAATTTCTTTCAAGGGTGTAGTAACTGGCTTGGAAGGAGATGGGGATGCGAGGTTTTGATAGCACCTTAGATGTTTTTGTGAGAACAACATTTGAAGAAGAATTATTCTTAGTAACCTTTGAGTTGGGGAGAGGATTAGATGACCTACTTGGTATGGCAGCATGATCTTTGTTAGCCAGTGGGTCTGATTTTTCTTTAGCTGACTTCATTGAAGGTGGTAGTGGTGATCCTCTATTGATGATTTTATTTTGTGGGACCTCCAGAGAAGAATCTTCTTTCTTCTTCTTGTCCTTTACCATAGCCATTGAGGATGAAGCACCTTTCTTAGACGTGCGCGAGTGAAAACTACACATGAGAAACCTGGGGTTTTGTCATCATCCTCATCTTCATCATCAACGTACTCAATTAGGCCATTGTGCATATCACCATCAACTTCCTCAACCTCAAGATATCTTTCATACTCTTCCATGTTTTCTTCTTCAATTTCTTCAATTTCAGCTTCCTCCTCTGGTTCTTCAGTGTCACAGATGGCATTGACTGGTGGTGCTTCGATAGCAAGCCGGAGAGGGGGTGGAGCAATCCTTGGCCTATTTGGAAGGTTTTGTTTCCTTGGAGTGTTCTGCATTGTGATCTGGGACAACTGTTTCTTCAAGGAAACCAAGTCATTCGCCATTTTTTGAACATTGGATCCATGGTGACTGAGTTTGAATTCTGACCCTTTTGCTTTCCATTGGGGCCTTTCACTTTACTGGACAAGATTAGATCATCGTCGGTTTCTATTGCATGGTCTTGAGCTTCTCTCAATGTTCTTGGTTGGCTTCTTCTAAGGAAGAAACCTACTTCTGATGGAAGGGCACTGATGAAGAATCTCTTCAGATTATTTTCCGGAGGCACCACGTCTTCAGGGATTCTTCTTATCACTCTGTTATATCTTACTACGAAGTCTCTCATTGACTCGGAGAATTCTTTTTTCATTTGTACCAATTGGACCAAGAGATCTTGACAATCTTCTATGGTCTTGAACCTATGTTCGAACATACTTCTTATATCTTCCCAACAGGTGACAGACCTCGGGGGTAGCATGTAGAACCATTCAGCAGCCTTCTCTTGAAGTGACTCCACAAAGAGTCGAACTGACACATCTTCATCCTCCACACCCAACACACCACAAGCAGTGATAAATGATGCTACATGTTCTTCGGGGAGCTGAGAACCATCCCCTTTGAACTTTGGGAAGTTTTTCTTGAGCCTCTCGGTAGCTTGTGGAGTGGTTGAGCAAGAGCAAGTGGACCGGTGTTTCCTCCCCATGGTACATTAGGCCTACGGGCCTCACGATCATGATCATGCTCATGATCCCCCATTCTATTTCTATTTCTAGCTTCCAACCTTGCTAAGGCTACGGTTTCTATTGCTGCTCTTTCATCTACCTCGGCTTGGAGTCTTTCGATTTCTTCGATTTGAGCTCTTACTTCCTCTTCCGCTCTTTCTTCTCTTTCTCTAACTTCTTCTTCGGTTTCCACGTCAGTGAAATCTTCGAGGTTCTCGTTGATGTATGGAAACTCACTGTCCAAAGGATTGGCAACACTCAGGCTCCCAACAGGACCAGTTGTTTGATGAAGGGGAGGTCTTTGAATTCGAGCAGCTCTTGTCTTCTTTGAAGTTCTTCAAAAATGGGGTCAGTTTGTCCTCCTTGCCTCTGTTGTTGGGTGTACCTTCTATCCGCCAGCTTGGAAATCTATGCTTTCCTTTGTGGTGCTGGAATTTTTCTTTGCCTCTCCAATTCAGCAGTGCATTCTTCTTCAAGGTCGAGGATTCTCATGGCAATGAAGTAGTGGTTGACACTTTGTCTGTTATGCCAAATAGCTTCTCTCAAATTTGAAGTGATATCTTCTTGGATGTGGAAGAGAAATTTGGGTCTTTCAATAGGAGGATTTCCCGAATAGCCATGGTTTGTAGACATGTGGCTCATATAGCTATTCAAATTCTAGAAATTTTCTCTTTTGAATTTTGAACTTTCGAATTTTTTTGTATTTTTCAGACCTTGTGGTCGTATTCAGTGTAGATGCTACTAAATCTACCCCATGGTGGGCACCAAAAACTGTTGGCGAGAAAATTTGTCGGATGGACAAACTTGTGGATTTCGTGTCAATACTTTGGGAATCTAAGTCCCTTTACTTAACCGGTGTAGTCTTGTATGTGTATGCACATGAAAAGGTGAATTTCTCATGGTGGCCTTTCGACCGGGATCCAACAGGGGCACTCCACTGACCCTGCAGAAAATGCTTGCATATACCTGCAAGAGATGACTTTGCTTGGAATGCGGGAAAGGGAATGAGAAATTTAGAAAAGAGAAAACTAATGCTGCAAGTAGAAAATCAGAGACTTGCATACATCAGCCATTAGAAGCTTAATTACATGCACTTGAATATAGAAGAAAACAAATCTGCATAATAGCTACAAGACTAAATGAAGCTTAATGGACACAGAGTACCAACAAACTCCTTAATCAAAGAGGCTAAAATTCCTTCTTCCTTTATTGAAGCTCAAGCAAAATTTGCACATAGTGTGAGAAGTAGAAGACATTTTGTAATAGGAGAAATGGAAGAAAATTGCTATCTCTTGCTCTCTTCACAAGGATAACTCTCTCATGAATTCACAAAAAACAACTCCAACATCTAAGAAGCAAAATTTCAAAAGAATTTTTAGAAGACCTTCAAATGAGGAGCTTGTTACAATTTATAGAAGAGGAGGTAAACTTTTCATCTTCCCAGTGACTTTTCGAATACCTTAATGTGACTTAAGACTGTTCTTATTCCACTTTAAATACTTAAGTCCCTTTTATAATAACAAGGTGACTTAAATTTACATTATATTTCTGAAGTCACTTAAGTCATATCAAAAAGTGCAACTCTCAACACAAAAATATAACATTGAGGAGAGAGGGTGTTGTATGAGAAGAGAAAAGAGAGAGAAAGAAGAGGAAGAAGAAGAAGGATTATGCTGAAGGATGAGCTACTTTGTGGTGGACTTAGCTCCGTTCTCTGACTGCTCTCCACTTTGTGATCCTGAGAAGGCTTCTGTCTTTCCAAACTCCTGGTTGAAACGAGTCACCGTTGGTTCTACTTTGTCGGCATGAGGGATGCGAATGCAGCTCAAGGTTTCAGTCCATCCATCGGTCACACTATTGATGTCCTTGCACTTCTCGAACCATGATGAATGATTTTCTATGATAAGTGCAATGGAGGCTCAGATTTCTGAGAAGAAGTTGAGGGTATCCTTAGTGAAGGACAATGGGTTGCCCACCCCTTTCTTGACATATTCTTCAAAAGGGCTAATCAACTCATTAGCAGTTGAATGTTCACTCATTGCGGGTACTCTAAGTTTCTGAATTTTCTGGTTTATACTATCATATAGCTTGTATGTTTGTTTCTCTTTCCCCTCTAGCTATGTGAATGCCCGATTGATTGCTTCAAATATGATTGTCAAGGCCCTCTCTCATATGCATCTCTAGTTGTCCGCAGGAGTTTCAAAACCTTCTTATTGATCAATTCCTCGACAATGGGTGTTGCTCATCTCACTCCACTCACTGTCCCGCAGGTTCCCAGTAATCTCTTTCTTTCCCCACATCTTTTTTGAGTGCTCACGTTCTGTTGGCGGTGGCACACATGTATGCAAAGAGCTTGACTACCTCTTGAAGTGTTGACTTCCCTTTTTGGAGATTGAATCAATCCATTCCTTGTTTTCTCGGCCCTGCATCGTGAATTCATGCATTCTTCTGATGGATTCCGGATCGAAGTTGCTGATGGGTACCACTTTCTCAATAGGAAGTGCTATAGTGCTTGGTTCCACCAAGTGTTGCACATAGGATGAAAGAGTTTGCACTTGTTCCTCTAGTCCCTCGATCTTCTCTTTATATTCTTTATTCCTTGCCATCATGCGAGTAGAAGATTGTTGGAATATGTGTAAATCTCCCTCATGAGTAGCTGGTCCCAATTGGATCGTGCTCATCTCATAGTCAGTTGGTGTCATCTCGTCCACTGGCTTGATTACTTTTGGCTGAGCTACTTCAATGTACTGATTACCTATCTCCTCAATGTGTTGAGGATGATCATTTCCGCATCCATGGAAACATCTCGTCATATTTAGGATTAATGATGAGTGCATCAACCATTCTTTTTTCTTATAGAGGAGGCAAATCCTGGATGAGAGGAGTGTTGGAATCAACAACATGTGGGACCTTTTGTATTAGCTTGAATATTAGACCTATGCATCTCGGTGTTGAATTTTCTATCTGCATTGCGAGATCACGTCTTCCTCTTACGGTGACGCCAATGAATCTTTTTCTTCCTTCGCTTTCTTGGATGTCTTCTCGTGGGGAGAAATTTTCAATTACGTGGTATTATTTTTTGAAATCGCTCCAAAGTGTTTATAGTTGGAGGTTACCTCTACCACCTTTGAAGATGAATGACGTGAAGCTTACTTCTAGCTTGGGGAAATTCCTCGCGATCGAATGATCATAGCCCTCTTCTTTTGAAACCAGTTCCTCATTCTCCTCACCACCTTTTCAGTTTTCTCTAGTATATCTCCTGATTCATGAACATGCCAGTTGATTTGGGGCATTGGGGACATCTTGATTGCTACGTACTCAGGATCATACATCTATGTCCCGTCATCGCATAAGATGTCTTCATACCAAGGGAACTTGAATTTCTTCATCTCACTGGTAGTCATCCTCATGTGATCTTTTTTACGTACTTTGAACTCATCAATACAATTGACCCAGTAGTCCTCAACTTGTGGCTCATGTTACAATTCTGGGATGTAGAAGGAGTCAAGATCTTCTTGGATGTCAAAGTTAGGCCTAGCGATGTAGGAATGCAAAGTCAGATGTGTGAAAGCGACCTCCAGTGGGATGCGTCATTTGAGCTTTTGCACGTGAACTCCCCTAGAGATATAGGGAATGAAATCAATTTCTTTCTTCTACTTCTGAGCTTGCTATTTACTTGGGTGATCTGCCTGCAGAGTTCAAACAATACAATCTGGTCACTGAGGTACTTGGGTAGTTTTAGAGGAGCTTGGTCGAAGCCGGCAACTCGTATGTAGGAGAATGTTGAGAATTGTATGAAGTATGAGCCATATTCCTTAATCAGGGATGCTGCTTTTGGTGACATCCTAGCTTCAAGATCCCCTTCCAAGTTTCGGACCATGTACATAGTGAATGCATCATTCACATGGGTGAAGTGCTTGTTGCTCTCCTCCATTATCAACTACAGAAGTTTCTCGAATGCAGGTACCTTGGAAGCAATGTTCTATGTGAGAGCCAATCCCTTGAATGATCACGAGCTTGCAAGGAGATAAACTAGATAAGAAGTCATGTGGAACTTCTTTGTCATGGGTACTTGGAGAAGTTGCAGATGGAGATTTTCACTGATGATCTACCCCCAGTCAATTCTCTAGCTTCCCTTCTGTCAATGTCAGGATGTAAAGGCCCATCCAGTCCTGGAAGTCTCTTGTGTTTGCTTCGCCCATTACTCTACTGAGGAGAGTGATGACATTAGAATACCCTTCTCGGAACTCACACCTTGGTAGATTCTTGGGAATCCTAGAAGGCTTTCTTCCAGTTTTCAACCATGATCCGAGCGCTACTCCTTGGACATATGAATCCATCATCTCCCAATCATGCACGGCTCTTTCCTTGGAAATGATGACCATGTTGGGGGATGTCGGTATCTACAGAGAGATTGAAATGGTTCTAGGATTGATGACCGCCAACATTGTACCATTTTCAGCTCGGATGGTTCACGTCTCAGGCTCGTAGTGGAAGGAGTAGGCTAGGACTAGCTCAAGACTTTGCACAGACACTGGGTGTCCTGCAACAGCGAACAAGCCACTTGTGAATATCTGGTCTTCAATCCTCCTTCGATCCTTGGAGGCCATGCAAGTTTTAAGGTCATTCAGGTCCATGTACAAGACATCACTATCTTCCACATCATACGCATAGCAAAGGGTTGTGTCGGCTTCTGACCCATCCATTTCATCTTCATGTCTCCCTTCGAAAAAGTAACTTACTATTTTTAGTAAGTGTGAAAAAGCAATTCCTCGATCTTCAACTGGATGTTGTGGCTTAGTTTTTTTTTTTTCTCCTTCTCCCCGTGTTCCTCATTTCTTCTGGATCAAATTTCTATTTTTAGTAGGTGCTCGAGGGCCCACTTACTATTTTTAGTAAGTGCCAAAAATGTTTGTTCTGGTGAATTTTCAGTTGTAGTTTACCTCCAATGTCTTCGTCTCCTCTGCAGGTTCTTTTGTTGCTAACTTTCCCAAAATAGCAGTTCCTATGTAGTAGACCTGCTATTTTTAGAAAGTTTTCCTCTGGGATTCGGATTGACATGGAAAAAAAAATTGATATGGGTTTTTTCCCAATATCCTCCCTCTGCAATTTCAGCTTCGCCCGCTTAATAGTCCAGGAGATTTTAAAGTTTTAGTTTTCAGACCTAGCAGTGCCTCTGGGTACGGCAACCATTAATGGACCTGAAAATTGTAGGTCTGGTTTTCTCCTCCATTTACAATGAAATTTATATTTTTGATGTGGTTTTTGTCTTCTGGTGCTTCACTTGCGATCTTACTTCAATCCGGCAACTAGTTTGACGGGAAATCTTACTTCTTTCTTCGTTGAGCAGAAATGAGATTTCTTCATTGTGGCTACTCTATCGCACGAGTGGGGAATTTAAGGTGTCTTTCTGATGGTCTTGGATAGAGTAATGAATAGAAGAAAATGGTTTGTTTTTTCATGCACCGGTTTGCAACATTTCTTTAGATCTTCATTTTTAGGCTATGGGGATTTTCATTGTTCTCTCCTTCTTGCTCTTCATTTCTCCTTCTTGTTTTGATGAAAGATCCTTCTGAGACCTGAAAATCACCGTGGGGAGTTTGTTTCAGTGCTTGGGTTGATCTGGTCTAAGCATTTGCAATGGCGAGTGACGGTAGAATGTTACAGAGGAAGAAATGGAGGAATGGAGTGCACAAAAATGTTTAGAAGTTAGAAATGAAGAAAGTGACACTTGGGAGATTTTAAAAGATATGCACAATTAGGGTTAGGGAACATTTTTAAAATCTTGATGTTCCTGACCTTAGGGATATGAGGGACATCAATTTCCACAATGAGCAAGATGGCGACACGTGGCACTAGATCCAACGGCAGGGGATGAAGGAGGAAAAAATTGCTTTAAAGCACTGGGAGTTGAAATGAGGTCACATGGGTGTCCAGAAGACTCCCCATAGGGTCTGGGAACATTTTCCAAGGCCTGATGTCCCCCACCTTAGGTGTATAAGGTACATCAAATTACAGTGGTCCCGGAGTGACACGTGGCGACCGATCCGACGGCAGGGAATGCATGCTCCAAATAAGCACTTGAGGGCTGAACTGCCAGGTCTGGAGGTCATATGAGGGTCCCAAGGGTCACATGAGAGCTGGTCACATTTTCCAAGGGGTGATGTACCTGACCTCAGGGATTTGGGGGACATGAAATCTGTCGGGCTCTCGGTGCCGACACGTGTCCTCTCAAAAAAGTGACTAAGTCTTGAACGCCTTTGAGAGGGTAACTTGGAATGCGAGATAACTTGATATTCCAGTGGAATTTCTTGGTGAAATTGTATATGATCCTGACTTTAAATGGCATTTTCAATCCAATGATGTGGGTCTCATGTCTTGATTCAATCATATGATCCCACGAAAAATTAGATTTTTCATCCTGGACTCCACTTGTACTGAGAAAACTGTCTTCCAATCATATGCACCAAGGTGTTGTGAAAAATATTATTTCACCATCATGTAGGTATTAGAATCCTCTTTCCGAAGATGTTTTTTTACTTATAAATCCATTCGGAGCTCTCGGAATCTTCTTTTGAAGCCCAGCAGTTGTTTTAGGCTTGTGTATTGTCTAGGCTTGTGAACCCTGTTTTTCACTCAGACTACTCCAAGTCTTAAAAAACTTCTCTAAACCTTCCAAAATCATTTCTTTGATGACATAAGGTATTCCTTTCATCTCCATGATTAATTTTTCCTTTTTTTCTATTCGAAGGAGGTGATCCTATTTCGGGAAGGCCAGTGATAGCCCTTCCCATGACTGCCCAACATTTGCATTTTTAATGAGCTCCTAAAATCACCTAGGGGGAATGAATGAAATTTTCCTAAATCACCTAGGATAATATTATGACATTTTTTGGGAAATAATTTAGACTAACTTTGGATAGAGTCAGGGTTTCTTAGGAATGATAAAACATGAAAATTTCGGCATAGGGGTATAGATGTCGTGTTTGGAAACTTCTAATTCACTTGTTGCAAATTTACACGACAAAAATACTCCAACATTTATATCCAAATTCATCACCACCATAACCAATGAAAGTACATTTTTCTAATTTATCCTCTAGCTTGGTCCTATGATCCTGTCTTTATGGACAAGCACCTCACATCCAAAGATTCTAAGAAATGAATAATCAACTTTCTTACCATACCAATCCTCCTTAGGTATGCCTCCATCTAAGGCACTTGAGGGTCCTTTATTTATCAAGTACACAAATGTGCTCACCGCTTCTACCCAAAAGTAAAGAAGCGAGTCTTTACATGTAACCTCATACTCCTAGCATGTTCCATTATTGTTTTGTTCATCCTTTCGACATGCCATTACATTTGCGGAGTTCGTGGAACCATCTTTTGCCTATGGATTCCATTTTAGAACAATAATCATTAAATTCATTACTACAATAATCCCCTCCATTATCTAACCTAAGACAATTTAGCTTAAGACTTGTTTCATTCTCTACCAAGGATGTCCATTTAACAAAAGTTTCATATACATTCGATTTTTTCTAATAAAATAAACCCAAACTTTCCTTGTTGCATCATCAATAAAAGTAACATAATAACTTGAACCCCAAGAGATGATACAGAGCCGGCCCCATACATCGAATGCACTAGCTCTAACTTACTCTTTTCTTTGAAGGTCCAACCTTGAGAAACCTTACTCGCTTTTGTTTCCCATATATGTAGTCCTCACATAACTCCAAACCTATTTCTGTATATCTAGGAAAATTCTTCTTTATGATCTCCATACCCTTATGGCTCATATGACCAATCCGATAGTGCCACAATGTTGTATCTACTTTTGAAGCCACAAGATTACAAACATTAGTGCTATAAGTGGTTAAATACAAGGTTCCAACCTTCTTACCTCTTGCCACCACAAGAGAACCCTTGGTAACCTTCCAAGAGTCTACTATAAATATCACAGTACAACCATCACTTCCCAACTTCCCCGATGATATCAAATTTCATTTTAATGTAGGCACATGTCTGACATCCTTCAATAGCCAAGTATTCCCATTCTACATCTTAACCTAAACATAACATTTTCCAAATTTTTTGCAAGGCTCATCATCACCAAGAAAAACATGCCCAAAATCTCTTTGAACATAATCAACAAAATAATGCCTATGTGGAGTAGCATGGAAAGAAGCCCCCGAATCTAAAACCCAAGATTTAGTAATATTGTGCAAAGAAATAATCAAATCATCCTGACATACATTACCCATTGCCACATTTTCCTCCTTGTTTTCTTCATGTTGCTTCTTCTTATCTCAAGCTCCCAATAGTCCTTCTTTGCATGCCCATACTTTTCATATTGCTAACATACTATCTTGATTTTGGATTTTGAGCTTTCCCATATCCTTTGATTTTCCACTGGCTTCCTCTATTATTCTATCTCCCTCTAGTTTCCACTATCAAAGCATTCTCTAAAGTAGAAGAATCCCCAACACTTTTTCTTTGCATTTCCTCTCTTAGAATCACCCCTACAACATCCTCAAACTTCAACTTTGAGTTAGATGGAACTGAGTTGCTTACCGCCATTACCAAGTTATTCCAACTCTCAGGTAAAGAGCACAAAACTAATAAATCCATAACTTCTTCATCAAATTCTATTGTAACCGAAGCTAGCATATTTATAACCGTATTAAAATCATTTAAATGATCTACTACTGAACCATTCTCAGACATCTTCATATTAAACAACTTTTTCATTAAAAATATCTTCTTAGAGGCGAGAGGATTTTACATACAACTTCCCTAATGCATCCATCGGTTTTTTTGTAGTCTTTTCCTTTGAACCATTAAATAATACCGAATATGCAAGACATGGATGGATTGTCCCAAGTGCCTTCCTATCCAGAAAATCCCATTCCAATTCGTCATGCTCAAGGGTTTGTTCACCTTCTCGAAAATGTAATATAAAGATCCTTCGATAAAGGTAATCTTCCATCTACATCTTCTAAAAACTAAATTTTACTCATTTGAATTTATCAACCCTAGATCTTCCATCATCTACCATAGCTCCCACTCAAGATAAAAATTTCCTACAATTCAACACTTCAACAAACCAAACCAAGCTCTGATTCTAATTGTTAGGAAATAAGGGATAAAATATGCGAATAATCCCTCACAAAATCACAACAGTAGAAACTAATATGCAAAAAATATTACAGATCTTAAATAAAAGTGTAGAATAAAATAACACAACACAAAGAGATAGTATTTAATGTGGTTCACCCAATTTGGGCTACATCCACCAAGAATCACTTGCTCAAATTTTATTACAAGCCACCACTCTCTCAATATAATACCCAGATCTATTTGGAGCTATGCTCAACAAACTCTACAAAATTCACACCCGAATTCAAAACACATATGTAATGTTACATTATACCTACCATATGCATAAAACCATATAAGTAGACAACTACTTAAGTAGTTTTACAAAACCGTGGGTATTAAAACCATGGGCCAAAACCATCCCATAAACCTATGGGTCAAAAATCCCTCCCATATGAGAAAAACACGTTTCCCAGTATGTTGGGCACATTTTAAGGCCAAAAAAAATTAAAATGTCTTGGTGATGCTGAAGTGATTATTAAACAAGTTAGAAACCAATATCAAGTCAAAAATACAAGGATTAAGTATTACAGGAGCATATTATGGGATTGCATCGAGTCTTTTGATGTTTTATCTATTCAATTTGTTCCCCATGAACAAAATGAGAAATATAATTCTCTCAAAGTTTCAACTTCCCTAACAACCACTCACCCATCTTTCAACAAGGACAAAATGACTGTCGAGATTATTTTTAGAAAAGTGTGCTAGATAATGTAAATCATAAGTAGATGTTCAATGGTGATAATCATCTTATCTCTTTCCTATAACAAAGGGATAACTTCAACAATCTCTTCTATGAAGGAATTAATCCTTTGAATCGTGAATCTATTCAAAATGAAGATAAGGAAGAGATATGAAGAATTTATTTAGAAAGGGTCATCAGACTAAAGATAAAAAAATTACAAAATTCCTTGTATCTCTTGAGTACTTGTTTGATAAGTATGACAATTTTATCAAGGAAAAAGCAAAAGAGTCTTCTCAATGCACTCCTGAGTTTGAGAAAGAAAATATTGGTATCCTAGAGCAACTAAGAATGGTTAATATTGGAAAGTTTTGTTTACATGAGTTGAAAAGGAGTTTCACTTCATTATTGAGATGATACTATGATGTTTTGGCTTATTTGTATGATGAGATCAAGTCCTTCAAGATTAAATAAATGCATCACTCTATACCAATCAAGCTCGAAGCCAAGGATTTTAGGAAAAAGCAATGGACGTATAACCTGAATATTGTTGACACAATCAAAGGAGAAGTGTTGAAGATGTTGAATGAAAGAATCATATTTCCTATTCACCGATCCACATGGGTGGCCAATATTGTTCCAATGTGGAATAAGAACAAAAAATAAGGATTTGTGTTGACTTTTGGAATTTGAATCAAGCTTTATCAAAAGACAACTACCCACTACCAATCATGGACCATATCCAAGAGTAATTCATATGATATGAGATGTTTTCACTACTTGATGGCTTCTCTAGATATAACCAATTTAAGCTAGTGGAAGAAGATAGACATAAAATGGATTTCACAACTCCATGGGGAACGTTTTCTTACATCGAATGTCATTTTTCCTTGTCAATGATGGAGAAAATTTTCAAAGAGAAATGGATATTTCCTTAAAACATCTCAAGCACTACATTTCAATTTACCTTATAACCTCATGGTATTCTCCATTAGGTGAGGAGATCACTTGAAACATTTGGATCAAGTATTGATTAGGTGTCGATAGCATGGAATCTATTTGAATCCTAAAAAGTGCATCTTTAATGTTACGGAAGGGAAATTTCTTGGTCACAAAGTTAACAAGGAAGGAGCCAAAATTTATCCTAAAAGAATAAATGTAATTCAATAACTCACCTTTCCCACAAGAAAGTAGGTAGTTCATTCCTTCTTCGGTAAGATAAACTTTCTTCACCACTTGTTGTGGACTTTCTTTGAGATGACAAAGCATATTACTAGCATAATGAAGCCTTAAACAAGTTTCAATTAGAGTAAGGAAGGCAAGGAAGAATTTTATGGGATTAATGAGGTAATTATAAACAATCCTACCTTGGTATGTCCTAACTTTGTTAGATATTTCATTATGTATTGTTATGCTTGAACATACTCTTTCAGCCATTTAAGTTTAGAAGAATGAGGAAGGCATTAAAACACACATTTCCTTCGTGAGTTTTCCATTGAAATATCACGAGTTGAGATACAATAAAATGGATAAGCATGCATATTTCATGGTCAAAGAAGTGGAGAATTTTTTATTCTACATTCTCAACTCCCATAGTGTGGTGATGGTTCTAGGGTTTATGATAAAATATATTCTAAATTAGTCAGATCCTAAGGCCAAGAGAGGAAACTAGGTGAGAAATATTCAAGAATATGACTTGATATCTTACCATCAAATTTTATCTAAGGAAATGTATTTATAGGTTAATGGATGAAGATGATTCTCTCATGACTCATAGTGAAGAAAACAAATGTCAATGGTATGAATGCATAAGTAAGGAATTTCCCTAAGTTCTTATTGTAAACATCACCAATAATTAATATTATAATATTTCATACTTCCTCACTTACAGAGAGTGATCAAAACACCTTGATTATGAGAAAAACAAAATTTCAAACAAAAATCATCCAGGTATGTCATCTTGAATCATGTGTTATATAAGAGAGGACCAGATGGATGTTTCCTACAATGTATTGATAAAGAGTAACAAGAAAAGTTGTTAAAGGCTTACCATGATGAAGCTTGTGGTGGACATTTATTCTCCATGGTGACTACTCAAAATATCCTCCATGATAGGTATTATTGGCATACATTGTTTGTAAATGATCAAAAATGGGTTTCTAAGTGTGAACCTTTTCAAAAATTTGTGGGAATACCACAAGTTACTACACTCCTTTTTGATCGGTGGTAATTGAGGAACCTCTCCAACAATGGGGCTTTGATTTAATTGGTTTTCTTAATCCTCAATCAAGTGTGGGGCATGCCTATGTGCTCACATTGATAGAATACATCACTAAATAGGTGGAGGCCATCCTGGTCAAACAATCTAACTCTAAAACAATATGTAATTTCATCAAATAGAACATCATCGTCCGTTCTGGAATTCCTTGAAAGGTGGTGGTTGATAATGCAATATAGTTTTCCACTATGGAATTGACCAAGTTTTGTTATAGCTATGGAATATCACTATCACATACATCAACTATTACCCACAAGGGAATTGTCAAGCCAAATCCAACAACAAGAACATCATGAAAAGTTTCCATAAGTTTGTTCATAAAATCAAAGAAATTTTCACAATAAGCTTTATGATGCATTGTGGGTGGATAAGATCACTCCAAAAAAGTTAATTGACATGTCTCCGTTCCAATTGATTTATGGCATTAATGCTAAGATCCCCATCATAGTTGAATTTCTTTCTCTCCAATTGATTAGAGTAGTCAAATATGGTAAATTCCATGATTCTCTTGATAAGAGAATCTTGTATCTTGGGAAACTAGGTGAAGATATGCAAAAGGTGGTTGATGGAATCAAAGAACATCAATTGAAAGTGAAAATAGTTTTAACAAAAAGGCTAAGGAAAGATATTTTCAAGTCGGATATCTTGTCTTACTTTAGGATAAAAGAAGAGAGCCAAAAAGAAGTCATGAAAATTTTGAATCTTTGTGGCTAGGACCATTTCAAATCGGGAAGCTTTGTGGAAAACTACTTTCTATCTCTCATATTTGGATGGTACCTATTTGGAATTTCATTACATTAGGAATACTTGTAATTTTATAAATAGTGAAATTGGATTTTCCCATGCCTACACCATAGGTAAATTTAGGTTGTGTGTTTCCCTTTCCCATTGTGTGTGTTTTCCAATTCATGTGTGGTATGTTTCCTTTTGTTTTGTTTTTGTGTTTTTGGTCATTCATATTTGTTATTTGTAATAAGACTCTATAACCCAATGGATAAGAAAATAATCCACATTATATATTGATATTATAGAGTTCATCCTTGTCCTATCATCACTCTATTTGATCTATAAAAATTTCCAAGTGATATCAAGTTGTTTTCATGTGTTATTTCAAAGTCAAAAATTCAATCTTGAACCATGACAACTAGATTGAAGTGTCAACAAAATTTCTTTAAAACCCTCCTAAACCCTCCTTTAGATCATTATGACCTCTATATCATGTCCATCCCGATCTTGCAAGTAATCATTTTGTGTTTTACAAACTTTCCATAATTTTTGAGGTGTTTTAATAAGGCCATTCAACTCATTCAATGAAGTGTTTTTAAAAGAGAAATCTTCAATGAGCCTAGAAAGGCTATTTTTAATTCTTTCTAGGACATGTGGGAATTCTATGGGACTAATCTACATGCTCAAAACCATCTTGAGGTGGTATTTAATAGTTTGGAGAGTAAGGTAACTGATTTTGCAATAATTAGGGAAGTTTCGAGGTTTGAAGACATTTGCGATGAAAGCGGATATTTTAGGGGTAAGGAACATACTCTCTAAAATGGTACTTGAAATTCAAAAAATGATTCTAGGAGCTCCATAAGGATTTAGGAGTCATAATATTACTCATTAAAAATATGGTTGAACCCTCTAGATGATGGAATTTTTTAAATCTTTAACAAGACTCAAGTACCTCTCAAGGCAGCTCAGTTTTAATAGACACACCCTGCTATCATAAAGAAAAAATAGATATTTCAGGGAGTTTCATGAAGAATTAAAGTTTTTTTCCATCCCATATTTCTTGGAAGGAACTTGGTAGTCAAAATCATATAATTATTCATCAAAAAATACCTCCTCGAGTTCCAACAATGTCACAACAAGTCTTCTCTCTTGTAATGTATGTTTCTCATACTTACCCAATTTTTAGTGAGGACACTTGTCACCTCGAGGTTGAGGCATATTTTATTTTCTATCTCTTCCCTTTCAAAAGGGTACAAATGGGACAATTAAATTTTCCCCACCTGAAATTTTCCTCTATGTTCCTCACATGACCATGACAAGCGCCTCGAAGGGCTTAGCTACCTCATTCCAGCTCCTCCCATCATACAATGAGAATGTGCCACTTGTCATCACTAGTTCAAGGTAAAAAAAATTCCTTCCTATCCCTCTTCCCAAGGGGATATAGGGGACAATAAAATTCACCCTCTATCCCTTGCTCAGAGTTTTCATGTGACATATTTCTAGCCCCGCAGTGCTTAACAAAACTTTCCTCACTTCCTCCTCACCGATTTCGTGCCACCACTTGCCATCACAACATGAGGGTGAATTTTTCTATCCCTATTTTCCCCATTCCCAAGGTTATATAGGGGAAAACAAAAGTTTCCCCACTATATCCCCTATCATGATTCTCTGTGTGACCCATTCCCATCCCCTTAGGTGTTAAGTGGCAATTTTCCCCATTTTTCCATTGTAAAATCATAAGATGACACTTTTAAATCCTTGGTGAGGGAACATTTTTATACCTATTTTTTCCCCATTCCTAAGGGGATAGAGGGGAAAATAAAATTCACCCCATTGAAGTGAAAAAATTGTTAAATTACTTGATGCTACTTTCTATTACTTGTTACTTCTTCTCCTGTTAACCAAAAACTACGAGAAGCTTTAAAAACTTAAAATAACTTCTTCTCACCTCATTTCTTCACCAAACCTCCATTATTTATTATCAAAAACATCCAAAACTTCAATTTTACTAGATAATGTATCAAAATTAATCCTGGGGTGGCCATGAACACAAAAATCATGAAAAAATCACCACTTTCAAACCTATAAATAGAATCCATTGAGATATTATGAGATGTTCCTCATCCCAATCACATTCAAGAATATTGTAATAAAATTGGATGATTCCCTTATTTTTAAATAGCATAAAACCCTATTTTTATGCCCTAGATGATGATTTTTCATTTTCCAAGCATTTTGGTGGGCGATCAAGGTGAAATTTGGAGCATAGAGTCTTAGAGACAAGCCGAATCCACTAAAGGAATTTTCGTCACAATCAAATATGGATAAGTGATATTTATAAAAATAGTAAGCATCTAGTACCATCACTTACTAAAACTAAAAACTTACTAAAAATAGTAAGTTCCTCATATCATTCATTTAGAATACTCATAAACACCGAGGATGATAAACTACGTAAGTTTTGCAAAAATAAAAAATGTAACTTTCTAAAAATAGAAACTATCAAAAATCAACAAAGCAATATCAATGAAATAATTATTAGCATGTTAGGGGTTTCAAAAAACTGAATTAAAAAAGTACATTTTCTCAAAATTGTAGGTCCTAAACCCTACCTACTAAAAATAGAAAGTCTTGATTTAGTTATAGAAAGTTGATATCATCTTCATTTTCTCTCATCTTGTTGATTTTTACAAATATGAAGTTCAATTTTGTTGGTCTAGAGACTATTTCATCCCCAATATCAAAATATTCATGGGTTGGTGATAACGATGTTTCTCAGATAGACTTGGAAGATTTGAAGAACCAAATTCTCAATGGTCCCAAATATCCATTAGAAGAAAAAGTGTTCACGAGTGGATTATATTTTTCGGTGGTCATATTATCTATTTAGATTACGGAGATGTTAATGGCATATTTTCATCACTATGAGCTTGAAACAAGAATCATAAGGGCATATGATAACTCAATACTTGCAATGCTCACTCCTAAAATAATTTCACAATGTATGCAAATCCCAAAATGGAACAACATGGTCATTATCACAAAGGTGTTTGCATCACATGAATGGTCAAAAATGGAATCCTACCTCCAAGGTCTTGTATTGGGGTCATGGTTAAAAATGGAAAGGAAGACATATTGTATGCCAAAAGCTTTATCGAGAAGTGAATTCCATAAAAAAAATTCTGATGTAATCATCCTACAAAGTGAGGTAATGGGAGAGGAAGATACAAAATATTTTCAAGATTATATGGCACAGTTCATCCTTATTGTCATTAAGGGTAAGAATAGGATTGAATGGGGACAAATAATTAGTGATATCCATCAATAGTTGCTTTAATTATTGGCTAAAAGAAGTTTTCAATGACATCCTACTTAGTATACACTCATTCTAGCCTAAGACCTTTAAAAGGTCTTACCCTTACTCAAAATATTTCTCAAAATTCCCTTTCTATGACAATTATCCTTAATTGACCCGGGGTTCATTTTAAGAGACGTCTTGGAAATCAGGTGGAGAATACAGCGAATATCCCGGAATCTGGTTTCAAGGGAAGGCGAATTTTTGGGGTTGTATGAAAAAAATTTCACCTGATTGTCAAGTGGCATGAGAAAAGGCTGAAACGTGCATGACAGAGATTTTCTTTGCCGCGCCAAGATTTCGTCAAGACCTTAGTGACGCATTCATTATGCAACCAGCTTGTTGTCATAATCCATTTGTGGCGCGTCGTCACCGCATTTTTGGCTTGACGCGATAAAAAATTATGTCTCGCACCTCGACCTATCAACTCGCACTTGTCTCACGTACCCATTTCTGTCGCGTCAATACCTCCTCTCTCAATGCGTGCCACATGTCACGCATCAATACCTCCTATGTCACGCGTCAATACCTCCTCATGCCGCGCACCACTTCCCATGTCGCGCGTCATCTTTGCCATGCGTCAATACCTCCTCCTCGCGCGCGTCACTCATGTCACACATCAATACCTCCTCATGCACGCGTCACCACTACCTCTCGCCGCATGCTCAATACCTCCTCCTCTCCGTCGCGCGTCACCACGATGTCGCGTCAATACCTCCTCTATCGCGCGTCACCACTGCCCATGTCGACCACTGCCCATGTCGCGCGTCAATACCTCCTCTCACGACCACTGCCCATGTCGCGCGTCAATACCTCCTCCGTCGCGCGTCACCACTACCCATGTCGCGCGCGTCACCACGCCCCCATGTCGCGCGTCATTTACCTCGTCAAATGTCGCGCGTCACAACCGCCATGTCACATGTCAAGATAGGCATTGTCGCACATCAGCAATCACAAAGCAAAATCTCACGGTGCTTAAGGGTATGCGAGTTAAAATTTCATAGTATTGGTAATTTGTTAAGCTACTTGAGGTATACTACCCGTCGAATCAGCTAGGTTTTTATAGGAGATGTTTTCAAATGAAGGCGATTTTATACTATATATTTTAGGCGAATAGGACACCGACCCACTCCGAATAATTCGCCTTTTCAAATTTTCATAAAATTTTTCGCCATATTACGAATATTCGCATTAAAATTATCCCCGAATTGACCTTGAAGGAGAGAAACCACCATTTCTCAAGATTGAATGATGCATTCATTATGATTGTCATAATATTTTTGGAAGGAAATTATGAATCAAGACTGTCTTCTCAAGCTGCCACTTTGATCAAGAGGTATGGCTCCTTCTTCATTTGGTTCTCAACATTTTCATACATCAAGATATTTATATTTGATGTCACTCCACGTAAGATTCCAAGATACCTCATTGATAAGATTATGATGTTCAAGAAATGTCGGTTCTCTCACATCAATGGAAAACTCAAAAATAGAAAGAAGGAAAATTTTACATTCCCTATCTTTCTCAAGATCTTATCCTATAAGAATGCCAATGATGTTGAAAACTTGAAGCTTCCTTTTCTCCTTTGAACCTTTACTCATACACATGAAGGTTATATTTTGACATTCGGAGCAACCCAAAACATTCCATCTTCTTGATTTGCACCATGTTCCAAAAATCAAGGATTATTGGGTGAATTTATCAGATGATTTTGAGGTTAGGGAGTGTGATCATATGAGAATGATAGATGGACAGATGAAAAATTTCAAGTTTCATTGGTTTGAGGATGGAATTGAAATGTATGATCTTGAGTATCAAGCGGTGAAAGCCACCCATCCTACAAGTCTCATTGATTATTCATGATCCAGAGGACATAAATGAATGAACCGAAGTGGTACTCCAAAGACCCAAAGAATGGTTCAAAAATAAGAAATTTGGACTCATCGAGTTAGGAAGTTTCTTGAATCTCAAAAGGAAAATTTTTCACCTCTCCACTTCAGAGCAATCGAGAAAAATTCAAGCTCTTCTCACTCAAGAGAGCTCTCAAAAATAAAGTTAATGGAATCCTAGGTCCCGCACAATAAGAGGCTACAAAAAAGGAAAGAGAAATACAAAATCCTATCGAAGGTTTAGAGCAAGGAGAAATTGATCCATCACATCCATCAATCCCTAAATGGTATCTAAGTATCTCCTCCTCTGCAGCTACGTAAACTCAACCAGTGTAAGACGTACCTTATCACTTGGAGAAAAAATAGCAATCATGCCAAACATTGAGTGTTAAGAAAGTGAAATATTTCCATGGTTATGATACATGATCAGAAGAGAAACCCACATGGTTTAACAAGCAGTGGTTCTGAATTTTCAAGCCATATACATTATGGTGAAAATGAAGAAAGCAAAAATAGATCAAGTTACTTCCCGATTCTTCAAAGGGTTCTTTAGGAATCATTAGGTGGAGGTAGTTCAGTGGAAGTTAATCAATCCTATTGGTGAGATGACCCCATGTGACTACTAAATGAGAACCATTCCTCTAGGACTTGAAACGCACAAAGGAGATGCCCACCTATTCAAATAATCATCCACTCACCTTCTTGTGAGAAATGAGGAGTATAAGGAGAAAAAAAAACAAGAAGATCATGTAAGAACCCTCACCTCATATGTGCAAACATTCATGGATCCAAATTTTGTTCCATCTCTTCCAGCTAAGGAAGTTACTCCCTATAGTAGCTTTGATCTAGAATCCATAAAAGAGACTCCAAGCTTCACAGTTCAACACAATACAAATGACAAGTGGGTGAGAAAGATTTTTAAGAATTATTACTTTTATTCATGATAATATCTCATTTTTTTAATACATTATTGATTGCCACAAATAAGGGTGACCAAAGATGAAATCTAAAAACAAAAATAACATTAGGACCGTGTGTTTCCATTGGTAGATGAAAAGTCAAAAATAAACTCTCCTGCACTAATGGGAAGAAATATGTTTAGCTTCACATCTGAAGACATGTATCAATTTTGGGCCAAAACTCTTGTTTCTTAAAATGATATGTTAAATCATGCTCTCGATGAATTGAAGTCGTATGGGGAACACACTTCAAAGATTCAAGAACATATCAATGTGGAAGTACGAAAAATTGTTGGAATGTGGATGTTGATTTTCATTGATTTTAAAGGAATATTAATGACAAAGTAGTTTTGAGTGAGTTATACAAGGTAGAACAGTTAGAGGCTTGAGAAAACCTGAGTAAGCATTGACTTCCTAAGTAACTAGGGACAAGTATAGGAAAAGTGGTGATGTGAGAGCATACAAGGATAATATCTTAGATATTATAGCATTAATATGATGTGGAAACATGTTTATAAGGATGGATATAGGGGGCGGATGAGGTGAATTTGTCAAACTAGCTCAGTTCAGGATGCCTAACCCCAAGGCCTAGGTAGCAAAGTGACTTGGAAAGGTGAAGTGAAGGATTTGGGATGTTTTTTAATTATGGTAAAGGTATAGAACACATGATAGGACATTTTCAAGGGGACACATGGTGAATAACATTTCAGAGTGGTGAGTAGTAATGTAAACTAGCCCAAATAGGCCCATTTCAAGCACCCATCATGAGGGTATGAAGAAAAATGAGCTGAATAAAGAAACTAAAAGCATAGGTAAATGTGTAGGTACATTTTTAAGAGTCCTCATATGATGTATCATGTCATAAATAATAATTTAGAGGCATATTTAGGGTCATTAGTATGATTTCCCTTCAGATAAACAAGTTTAACATGCCAAAATGAGATGGGATTAGAAGTTTCAATGTGAAACAGGACAAATTGGCCATTTGATATCATACATGAGGTATTTATGAAGGATTTTTTCAAATTTTATGACCTGAGGAGGGGTTTTGTGTAAGTTATTACACTTTAATGAAAACCGGGTTAAGTAAGGTATGCTAAAATAACACCTTGACTTCTTAACATTCAAGAAAAATTGTGGATCCTTCTTCAGATAAATAATAAGAGAATAATTTGAATAGCATAGGGATAAAAATATGTTGCAAAAAATCTAAGATCAAATGGATGAGAAATAAGAAAGTTCTATCCTTTTTGTGAAGTTATCGGAGACCCTCCTAAGCCTAGTTGAAATTGGTATGGAGAAAATTGTCTAGTTAGGTATCTAAATAAAATGTTTTTTTTTTTTTTTTATTATTTTTATCATGTATTTAATTCATCATATCATATTTTCATGGTGGTTTTATCTCTTGACTCATGGTGGACCCTATAAGAAAACAAGTTTTTGTGATAAATTCAGTATACATACAAAGTTTGGAAAGTAACCCATCCTAGATTTTTGTGTGAAGTATGTTGGGAATGTGTATTGGTGATCATTAAGTAATTTTTTTCACTCTTTTTTAAAAAAATTTATGTTACGAGTAGTTTTTGATCTTACCATTTGAGAATGCAAGAATGCAAGACTAACCTTGAAGGTACAAAAAGTATACATGATGAATTTCCTCATGAAGTGATTGGTTTTGGTACTGAACATCATTAAGAAATTCCATATGATATCTGAGAATGTATTTTTTATTTGAATAGGTGCTTGCATAAATAATTTTGAGTGATCCAAAACTATCTACTTGAGCTAGTGAAGAATCCCTAGCCTACAAGTATGAAGAATTTTTTTTCCCAAAGAAGAAGGTATTATATGAATACTTACACATGTTGTTTGTGATGTCCTTGAACTATTCACAAGTGATATTTGAGCTTGGAGGGAACTTTTAAGTTTGTTTTAACATGAGGAGCCAAGATTGGTTTTTAAACCTCTAGAACACAATCAGACTAGTCTAGAAGTTTGAGTAAAATGATGGTCCTTGTTATGTTTTTAAAATTTCATTCAATTGTATGTGAAATAGGACTTCAAGATATTTATTTTGGTATATGATAAGTGGTTATATGATAAGGATAAGTACTCCAAATAACAATATCTTCATGAATGCATTTCTTGGTGTGAAGATCTGAGTGTTGCTTGCTCAAACCAACATTTTCTTGATTAAATGAGTGTGGTGGAGCTCTTATTTTCATTTTAATGCAGAATAGAGATTAAATTAAACTCTCCTAATTATTTTTTTGACCTATAACATGCATAAAACTATGATATAAAAGTGTGTATCTTGACTGTAATTTTTAACCTCCATCAATGACAACATGAACCTCCAATGAAGTTGAAAGGAGAATTGTTGTGTGAAGAAGTGTTGCATGGATTTATAAAGTTAAATGAGAAGGTGTATAATGTGTTCACTTTCTTGTGCCACTTTAGCATGGTCAGAATGGAATAGAATACAATAGGGAGCTCTTTTTACTAGAAGACGAAAATATTTTGATAGTTATAGTCCAATTTGTGCAGATAGTCTTAATTGGAATCTCTATAGGTGTAAATTATTTTAAGAGATCTAAAAACATGTTTTTTTCCTCCACAAGTGTAAAAGGAGTTATGAAAATTCATGAAATTAATGCTCTTGCATATAATATCCAAATTTTATAATAATAGTTAGTTGAAAAGTCTTATGATGTCAATTAATTATTCCTTATATGAGCTGAAAAGTCACATATGTTGTGCAAGTGAGAAGTGGAAGTGTAAAATTTGGGTTATAAGCTCATTGTATTATATATACAAATTACATATGTATGTTATTATTGTTAAAGGAATTGATATTTGATATTGTTGAGAGAAGTGCTTATTATGAATGAATATTATGTGAAGGAAAAGAGGTGTGTGGGAAGGGCATTAAGATGGTGTATCGGGCCTGATTTTAGGTGTGAAAAGAGAGATGTATGATATGATAAAATGTTATTATAAGAGACAAGAAGATGTGAGTGAGAAAGAGTGAATAATAGATATTTGTTGTTCATTAGGTCATTAGAAGAGAGGAGAAAAGAGGAGAAATATGAGCTAAAAAGTGATCAATATCAATTGTAGAAGACAACATAAGAAAGTGATCAAACATTTTGATGAAGACCGAGAGATTCTAAGAAATAAGGGAGTTGAAGTTTCCTTGTAAGTTGAATCTTACATAAGGTCAGTGGGTGTTTGACTAAATTTGGGAGTTGAAGCTTCCATGGAAGTAGAAGCTTGTTAAAGATAAAGTATATGTTTGGTTAAATTTTGGAGTTGCAACTCTATGTTGAGTTGATGGTCATCATGAAATCATTGTAACAATTACAGGACTTTGAGTCCAAGCTATTTCTTTGGTTTCATTTGTTTTCTCCTTGAAGGGTTTCCCACATTAAATTTTGTGTCTCTCATGTGTTCTCTCTTGTTTATAGCTTGTGAATGATTTTGTGATTTCATTATATCTAGCTAAAGAAAATTGAATTGTGTGTTAAAATTTGTATAAGTACTTATCCACCCCCCTCTCCGTGCTTAAAATTTCCAATAATTGGTATTAGATCCTAGTACTCTTGAATCAATTCTAATAGCTTGGATTATGTCCTTCATTAAAAATAAGCATGGTTATAGAAATAGTCCTTGGAAGTAGCTCAAAAGATAGTCATCTCAATGAAGATGAAATGTTTGATGAAGAGGAGGCTTAAGTGAACCTTGAAGCATAATTGATAAGTTCCCTAGAGAAATTGAAACACCAAAGTAAAAAGAACCAAAAATTGAAGCTAATTGTGAAAGATATGAACAAAAATCAAGCTTCTTGAGGAAATACAGAATTAGAAAGATGAAGATGAAATAAAATAACTTAAAGCCCAATTGGATTTGATCTCAACCTTTCTCAAATTCAAAGAAGAAGAGAACATGAAAATGTATACAGAGTTGAAGTCTCAAGTTGACAAAGTGACAAAATATCTTAATTTCAAAGAGAAAAATTTTATGAGACATGAAGAAGAACTAATCTCTTTGAGATCATGAATAGAAGAATCAAAAGAAAGGATGCAAATGTATAGAAATTTGGAAAATATATTTTATGCTTTGAATGGAATGATATGAAAATAGTGGACTAGGATTCACTAAAGAATGTATGTAGAAGTATGAGAATAACCAAGCTTGTCCAAGTAGATAGAAAAAATGAGAATTATCAAAAGGGTGAGTTCAAGAAGGCCTAAGTTAATTAGGCATCCAAATGCTTTCAATTATGGAAAAAAATTTAATGGCTATTGTTTTTCTTGTCACAATTTTGGAAAAATAGCTAAGGAATGCAAGAAGCATATCATGAATGACCATCTAGGGAGGTGCAAAAGAGATGAGAATAATAAGAACATAGTTTTCTTCAACTCTAAAGAGAAAGGTCACATAGCTCAATATTGTCCTTTATGAACCAGACAATCAATTTTGGAGAACAAAAGACTCAAGAAGTATGAATAAGATGGTTTTCTATAATTTTAATAGGATTAGACATGTTTCTAATTAAATTTATGGTAATGAGAATGTTAGATATGGTTAGAATCTTAGTCCATACCTATATATAAGCAAAGAATCAAGTTGTGTGTTTCAATTTCCATAAACTTGGACACTTTACAAACCACTTTTATGAAAATCAATCACTTAAGCATAGTAGTAGAACTCAAGTAGTCAAAGGGAAGGTTAAGAGGATACAAAAAGTGAAAACAAATCCTAATAATGTGCCGATAAATTCATGAGAGAGATGAGATCACCAAAGATATCAAAAGGTGGTGATCACAAAGAGAAAGGTGAGAGAAAACTAAGTATGATTCATGAAGAACCTCTATGCATAGTCATAATAATACAAGGAAGTGAAATCCATCATACATTTTTAATAAGTATTCAATAAGGTGATGAAGACTTAAGATATATAATTAGCACATCTAGCAGCACATCCAAGAAGAAAGACAAGGTTTAAAGGGCAAGAAGAGAGATGACAGAGAGTCATCATGTTTCTTTGATGACTACCTACTATTTTAAGATAATTTATAAGCATTTTGTGCCTTCTCTAGGCTTATATAAGGCATATACTTCTTGAAAGAATATTTTTTGTGTTTAAAGTAGAATCAACCTTAGGAGGTGCTAATAGAAGACTTCTTATGTGGAAAATGTATCACTAGACAAAACGTATGCTTGATAAATTATTTCTTAAGGTCCATTTGTAAGATTGACTTGTGAATTGTACATATAGGTTAAAGTTCAGGGTAGTTCATTCATTTGAAAATTAGTGTGTTCATGTCTTTGTATAACCAAAGTGTTTCATAATATAGAGTGTGTGGTTCTTATAGCTTTAAGGAAAGTGTCATGAGTCAAAACAAAAGTTGAACTATCTGTTGTAGTTTGAAGTAGGTTGGTCTTGAGCCTGAATATTGTCTCCAGTTATGATCAATATATGAAATTGTAATTGAAATAATGTCTAGGTATCCTTCCAATCAATGTCATGGTAAGAAAATATTGTCAAGTCATTCAAAATTTTCAAGTGAATCCATAAGTTGAGTTCAAAGGTTGCCAAGTTTAATCAAGTCTATCAAAGTGGAAAATTAGTGTAGTTTTCAATGCCAAAATAACACTTAAAAGGAAATGATTCATCAAGGGAGTTATAGCTCACTAAAATATATGTAAAGAGGTCTAAAATAGTACATGAAGAGTAAAATTTTTATATGGATGAATGAAACAAAAATTAAAAACTGTGAGGTCATCAAGCTAGTTGTCCAAGAGAGATCAAACATGGGATAAGGTTGCATGTGAGGTGTAAATGTGTAACAATAATGATGTAAATAAGTTGAGTTTTGGAAGGGACAAGATTTGTCAAAGGTATGTAGAGTCTCTCCCAAGATTGTAGAGAATATGAGCACAAAAGGAATCATCCTTTTGTGATAAGGCATGATACACATCAAGCCCAACTTAATCATCACTAGTTACTCTACTCTAGAGATAACAAGACTAAGATAAATGATTGAAAAAAGGCTATTGAAAGTTTAATAAGGTTGTATCCAACCTCATACTAAAATAAATGAGGTTCTTCCATAAGGTTTTGAAAGAAATATTCAATCATGAAAGAGGAGAAAATGCTCACAAATTTTGGTTTTAATTAAATGCATCATGATCATCTCTCCATCAAAGAATATCAATATATCATCCTTCTTGAAGAAAAAGGTATACAATCGTAGTCCCCGAAATGCAAAATGAAGGAAAACATAGTTATGGTGTCACCTAAGGCATCTTAGAGGCTTAAGAAAGATTCTTTTCAGTGCTCTATCAAGATGATTTTAGAAGGGTCAAAGAATCTCTAAGAAAAATGTGCTCAAATCTTGAGGTCAATATGTCAAGCTAAGTATGAGTGCCAAATTATTCAACTTATCTCAAGGTCAAAAGTGTGTTGAAACAATATCTTAGTCTTGTACAAGTTTCTAAAATTAGTTAAAATGAAATAAAAGAGGGATTGATTACGTTAAACCAGATGTTCATATCTTAAGACTCATGTTGAAAAAATATCAAAGTTATTTATTAATCACAAAGGATGTATAAAGAAATGTAGGGCTCTTTCATGACTTGAAGAAAAGTAGTTGTGCTCTGCAAACATTGTTCTCGTTGATACTCATTGTAAAAAATATGTAGTTGATTCTACATTATAATTTCAATATGTAGGACTCAATCAGGAGCTTCAAGGTAAGACCAAGGTTATTTCAAGGATGATAGTGGAAATATGTTGGAATAAGTGCATTTTTATTGGGGTCATAAGATCTAGATTAGATGTTAAGGCCGGATAAAGCATCTCATAGCATGATAAGTAGTGGATTTGAAGAATGAAAAGTTTGGAGATATTTTTGATGGTAATATATACTAGATCTATCATCAAGACCATTTATAGTGAAGTAACTTGAAGTGGAATCCTTTAAAATTTTGAGAAACTTTATTCCAAGGTAACAAGACAAGGAAAACTGGAAGTTTTGGTACTATTGATAAAAATACAGATCTTTGTCGGAAATATTTGCTTACTTTTTAATGTGCATTTAAACCTCCTAAAAGAATCTCAAGCCTTGAAATCATTTTAATATTTTTGTATGACATTTTATGTTATTCTTGGGTTCATTTGTAAAACCTCACTAGGGTTTAACCTAGACTAATGGTTCAATGGTTTCCATAGTAGCTCAAGACCTCAAAATGGAGGATAGTGTTTAGAAGGAGCACCAAAAGATATCCTATAACACTTACCTCTTGAACACCTCTTAGTTTCATGAAATCAATGACATAGTGGATTAAAGTTTGTGGAAGTACAATCAAATCTAAGAATAGATTGGTAAGTGAGAATTGAAGGGTTTACTCCTCATGCCATAATTTGAGGTTGTGTAGATGTTATCTTAGAAGGAAGGGAGATATTTATAAAGAACTCTTGAAAATGGTTCCATCAAAAAATATTCTAAATTTGTGTAAGTTCATGATGCAGACCTGTAGCAGGAGTTTAGAATCCTAGAAGCTTAGGGTCTAATGAGAAATGGCTCTTTAGGGGTCCTAACAACTGAAGTAAGTTCTTAAAACTTGAACTTACAACATTCACTCCACCTTTTAACTGATTTTGAAGATATTAGATCTTCTTTGAGTTTAATTTCTTGGTATGACAATGAGGGTTATTAGTGATTGAAACAACCAAAGAGAGCTAAAGAAAATACTGAGATGAGAGAAATTGAAATACATCATTAAAAGGAAGCCTTAGAGTAAAAGGATCTATTTTAAGCCCTCAATACATTAGATATCTTGAGTCTAGATTCTTTGAAAACAAGATAAAGTCTTGTAGGACAATATGTTGAGTCTAGTTTTAAGAAGACAACAATATTAACATAGGCAAGAATGACCTATCACAACCGAGTATGAAGATGTTCTAATGAAATGATGTTAAAAAAATCTTAATGAAAGTTAGATTATTCATGATGTATATAAAGAAACACTTATCAAGGTACATATTTGAGAACAATTCTTGTCTTAGATCATTGTAACCTATAGGTCCTGAGAGGTCCTACAGTCTCCGAGGGCAATGTCTCGAAGAAGGGAAGTAAGTAATGCTCCTCAAGAAAGTGGTTATAGTGATAAGTAATATCCTATAAGGAAAATATATTTCTAAATTGTATAAAAATTTGAAAAATAAAAAATCTCATGATAAACCAAACTTTCATTCCACATAAAAAGGACTATATAGGTCAAAAACAATGATATATAACCTAGATTAGTCCATGTGAAGCAAAGAGAGCTGATAATTTTTAAAAATCAAGTGGTTTAGATGACTATAAGGTGAGATAGGTTAAATAAATGAGGTTTTAAAGTCTTGACAAGGGGATTTGGTGAATGATAGCACACAAGGATAATGAACACTAAAACTATGCTTCAGGACAATGATGGAGATGTTAACACACCCATATGACTTGAGATCAAGTTTTAAGGCCATTTTTTTGCAAAATCAGGGAGATATAGATGGTATCACCTCGGGGAGGTAGAAAGGATATTTTCATGAGACAAATGAACTTTAAAAATAGGTTAAATATTGCTAAAATTGCACTAAAAGGTACATTAGTGACCTAAGTCCTAGAATTGCCTATAATGAGCATATGGAGGGATTAATACTAGAACCAAGTCTTATGTGCTGAGATAGACTCATGTATGTCCTAGAAAGGTGTTTTCACTCAATATTAGGTTTTTTTCATGTCTTTGTGTCATAAATTATGCATTTCCCAAGGGGGTACTAGTGATTTCAATGCATAATGAAGACCAAAAAAGGGATAAGGAAGAGAAAATCAAGAGAGAGAGATTGAGTGATGAGTTTGGTTGATGTTTCCAACCAAGATGGGGTAAAATAAGTTTATGCAGGAGAAGATCATGAACTAAAACTAGTGACTTTTTCATTAATGCAAAAAGGGGAGAATAATCAGGAGGTTTTGCCATTAATGACAAAGGGGATATTGTTGTAAATGTTGATAATGAGTTTTTATTGATGTAAAAGGAATATTAATGGAAAATTAGGTTAGAAGAGATCCATAGAAAGTTTGGACTAAGTCGTGAGGTCAAACAGGTCATAGGCTTGAGAACACCTGAGTAAGAATTGACTTCTAAGCAACTACGGACAAGTACATGAAGAGTGGTGATGTGAGATCATTTCAAGATGATGTATTAGAAAATATATCATACATATGATGTGGAAACATGGTTATAAAGATGGATACATGGGCACATGAGGTAAAGTTTTCAGACTAGCTCAGTTCGTGATGTTTAACCACGAGGCCTAGGTAGTAAACTGACCTGGAAAGGTGAAGTGAAGGCTTGAGTCTGCTGGTGAAGCATGGTAAAGGTATAAAACACATTATAGGAATTTTTCAAGGGGCCACGTGGTGAAGAAACATTCATAAGTGGTGTGTTTCAATGTAAACTAGCCCAAATTGACCTATTTCAGGAACCCAACATGAGGGTATGAAGTAAAATGAGTTAAATAAAGAAAATAAAAGCATGGTAAATGTGTAGTTACATTTTCAAGAGTCCTCATATGAAGTATCAGGTCATAATTAATTAGTTAGAGGTATATTCATGGTCATTAGTATGATACCCTTCAGGATGAAACAAATTTATAATGCCCAAATGAGATGGGATTGGAATTTTCATAGAGAAACAGGAAAACATGTACCTTGAGTAATAGATGAGGTAGGTATGAATGTGTGTTCCAAATTTGAGGACCCGAGGAGGAGTTTTGTGCAATTTATTGCATTTTTACGAAAACTGTTAAGTAAGGTATGCTAAAATAGCACCCTGACTTCTTAGCATTCAAGAAAAAAATTAGAGGCTTCTTCGATAAATAATAAGAGACACATTTTAATATAATACGGATAAAAATATTCTACAAAAATTATAGGGTCAAATGGATGAGAAATAAGAAGGTTTTATCCATTTTTGTGAAGTTGTTTGAGACCCTCTTGAGCCTAGTTAAAAGTGGTATGGAGAAAAATGTCTAGTTAGGTCTCCAAAGGATTTGTTTTCTTTTTTATGATTTTGAACATGTAGATAATTCATTATATCATATTTTCATGCTGGTTTGAGCTCTTGGCTCATGGTGTACCCTACAAGAAAATAGTCTTTTGTGAGAAATTCAATATACATACAAAGTTTGTAAAGTAACAAGGTACATTTTTGTGTGTAGAATGCTAGGGATGTGTAATTGGTGTTCATAAAGTCATATGGGAAAATATTTTGGAAAAATTTGATGGTATAGGTCAATTTTAGCTCCTACGGTTTGAGAATGTTAGAATGTAGGGCTAACATTGAAGGTACATGAAGAGTGTATATGATGAATTACCTCATGAAGTGATTGTTTTTGGTCTTGAATAACATGAAGACATTCCATATGATCTTTGAGCATACTTGGTTTGGTTTGAAGAGGTTCTTGCATATACAAATTTTAGTGATCCAAAACTTGTAATTATTGTTTATTGACAAGTCTTATGATGTCAATTAATATTCCTTGTACGAGCTAAAAAGTCACATATGTTGTGCAAGTGAGAAGTGGAAATGTAAAATTCAGGTTATAAAATCATTGTGTTATATATAAAAAGTACATACGTATGTTATTATTGTTGAAGGAATTGATATCTGGTATTGTTGAGAGAAGATCTTATTGTGCATGAATATGATGTGAAGGAAAAGAGGTGTGTGTTGAGGGGCATGAAGATGGTGTATAAGGACTGAGTTTATAGGTGTGAAAAGAGAGATGTATGAGTTGATAAAAGGTGATTATAAGAGACAAGAAGATGTGAGTGAGGAGTGAATAATAGAGATTTTTTTTGATTAGGTGATCAGAAAAGAGGAGAGAAGAGGAGAAATATGAGCTAAGAAGTGATCATAATCAATCGTAGAAGATAAAACAATAAATTGATCAAACTTTTTGAAGAAGATTGAGTAGATACTCAACAATAAGGGAGTTGAAGCTTCGTTATAAGTTAAATCTTACATAAGGTCAGTAGGTGCTTGACTGAATTTGAGAGTTAAAGCTTTCATCCAAGTAGAAGCTTGCTAAAGATCAAGTAGATGCTTGGTAAAATTTTGGAGTTACAACTCCAAGTTGAGTTGATGCTCAACATGAAATCATTGTAACAATTATAGGACCTTTGAGTCCAAACTAGTTATTTTGTTTGAGTGTGTTTTTCTCCTTCAAGGGTTTACCACATTAAATTCTTTGTCTCTCATGTGTGCTCTCTTGTTTATAGTTTTTCAATGATTTGGTGATTTCATTACATCTAAGTCAAGTAAATTTAATTGTGTGTTAAAATTTGTATAAGCACTTATTCACCCCCCTCTCAATGCCTAGAATTTTAAACAAAACCTAGATACCTGCAGTGAATGAAAAACACTTCATTGGATGATCTTGTGAAACCATTTGAAAAGGTTGTTTAGAAGGATCTTGGAGATCCATGTTTGTTAAATGAAGATACACTAGAATCTCTTGGGGAGATCATATGTTTATCTCTAACACTGTGAAGGAGCATCATGCATGGTTCACAAATTTAAAAATATCAATTCCACTTCCGATAATTAGTTGAAGGCCCCAATTTTTTACGCATTCAAAAGCATATTAGGTTGTGCATGCGGTGGATTAGTTAAATAAGGAGTTCAAAGGGATCAAGATCTTCTAGTACCACTCTCCATGATTCCTTCGCTAAGTGAATCTCCATCAACAAGTACATCATATTCTTGTAAGTAGTTATATCCTCTCTTCTCTTTTTCCCACCCCTCGCTCTCTTCATGCATGTTTTATTTCTTTGTTGGGTGGTTTAATTTTCACTTTTGTCTTATTCATTAAAATGTGATATATAGTTATACTTTGTAATGAGTCTTCTTCAATTAATAAAAATGATTCAATTTATTTCTTAGGAATACGAAAGATCACATGTTGTAAAGGTTAGTGAAAAGCCATGTAGGGGTTAGGAAAAGTGTCATTTTAAAAATTATATATTGTATGACTCCTTCATTTGAAAGGGTTGTTAATTTTATAATTTCATGAGTAGATATTTATTACACTACAAAAACAAGAAAAGATAGCATTTCCTCTATTCCATTTTCACAAGTTTCATCTCTCTCTCTCTTTCTGATTTTTGAATGTGTTAATCTTGCATTACCAAGAATGGTGTAAAATCCTTTATGAGAGAATGAATGGAATTTTGTGTTCATGATTCATTTTATATTTTCATAACTAGAAAAGCTATTTTTCCTTCTAATTGTGTGTTTATAAACTCTGGTTAATACTTGTAAGAATCTGTTTAATCCTTCTTGGGTTAACCCCCTCTTCTAGATTCACACTCCTACTATCTCACCTTCCTTGCAAATTCTTTCCTTACATGAGGTGCAAGCATTTGCTTTGCAGAGTTCATGGAGTATACTTGTGTGATCCCCGACCTATCGGTGGCCATTTAGAAATTTTTGTTTTATTTTCATATGATAAAAGGATCCTCCCCTTTTCCAAGAATGAGGGACATAGTCTTAGTGTATTGGTGTAAATCACCTTTTTTGTCTAATGAAAAATTATTTTACTAATAATTATCATGTTTGTACCTCGATTTGAGTTTTGGATTCCTTTTTGAAATGTATGGAAGGAACTAACCCATGCTCGAGAGGTGATTAAGAAGATGTATGTACTAGAGCAAGTAGGGTAAAAATAATAGTGGAGATGTTGATCATCATCGATAGTGTTTTAGTGAGTTGAAGTGATCTTCCAATAGAAGATGATGTGTTGAAAATCAACATGGAAACTACAACGTAGGTGAGTTGCATTTGATATAATCACTATTACTTTTTGAGTTTGTGTATAAAATTTAAGACCTAAATTGCGAACAATTTTTAAATAGGGTTTTATTTACACTATATATATATATATTGCATGCTTTTAGGACCCTTACTAAGAAACATTTGTAACTTAATGTGTGTTGTGTTACATTCAACCCTAATAAGGATGAAATAAGACCATTTTTGAATGTATGAATTTAATTTATTTTCTCTTAATTAAATGTGTAGCGAGATTTTGGATCAGCTCCAAGAAAGAAAAATTATAGTATCATTTCAAAGCGATAGATCCATTGATCATCGGTGATTATCTTTTGGTGGACTAAAAATCCTTCTTGGTGAGGAGGTGTGCTCCAAAGGTCATTTCATTGTTATAACATTATATAAATCTCCAAAAACATATTTCTTACAAAATATCTTGGAGTAAGCTTTCTAGAACTTTTTCAAAACAAACATTGTACATGATTATATATAACAAGGAAAACTAGAGATGCAAATGCAACGACAAGTGGAAAATATAGAAAATGGGAAAACAAAATTTATATGAACCTACGGTCTTGTTCAAATGTGGGACCCAATTCATATGCTAAGTAGGGCCGTGACATTTGATGGGGTCCACTTTTGTGTCAAAGGTGGACCTTGCCACTCTTATTATTCACCATATCTGCCATTTATTGTCTTTTTATATCTGGAATTCCGTAGTTTTTTAAGGAATTCCGTAGCCTTTTGAATGACAAGTGGGACATTAGTATTCCTCAACCTATCCTTCCCACAATCATTTACCTCTCCACCATGTAATCTTATGGTTATAACTTACCATTTTAAGTGACTACATGGTGGAACCAATCACGTGATCAAATACATGTTCGATGTAAACTCATACTACTATAAAATATGTTTACAGTGAAGGTGTACATAGAATTGAAGTGAAGCTTGCTGAATCTGACAATACTGGGAGATCAACGGACCACAACATTCATTATCTGAGAGTTGTGCAGAAATGTGACAGTTGACGTGTGTTTTTTCTTATTCACCGGAACAATAGCTTTGACAGGTGTCTGGTCTGCAGTTATGAGTTTATAAAAATATCGACACACAGTATTCTACAGACTAATAAATTAAATGTCTTCATGCAAAAATCATATATCTAAAATATTTTTAATTACCTAAAATGATTAAGAAATTTTGGCAATTAAGGCAAAAATTTAATTCAATTACCTCATTTTCCTGCTGCTTTCTTTTATAATAGGAAAGAACTCGCGATTCGAGAACAAAATAGTGCTTATGAATGAATGACGTCCCGATCTTATGCACACCATCCACCCTTCCAGAATCACCTTCGTCATGTGGAACCCCCTCCTTCCTCTTCACAGTACCTCAACGAATTCAAATTACTATTATTACTACTGCTACTATTATTATTATGATTATTACTACTGTTGTTTCTCCAGATAGAAGTGACATTCAGGTGAAAAAACTGATCCACTACCATTCAAGTTATGCTCAGCAATAGTAATGAAATCAGTCTGGTAATCCAATCGATTAGCTCTGATTCCATAAATTAGACAGACACATCTCATGGCATGGAGGCTCCAGGATTTAATTGGGGCAATTCAAGTGGTTGTAAGCCATAAATCATCCACTGCAGGATTCGAACACGATCAGAGTGGACTCCAAGCCTCTGAATATATTGGAATGTGGAAAATTTAATTAAATGCATTGAATCCGCCAAATTTTATTTAAAAAGTAAGCCCTAGTAAGGAAAAATCATTGTGGATTTGCTTGGTCATATTTCTTTTTATAGTTGGTCCTTGTGTAATAAGGCTGGAGGATAAACTAGCAATCCACATGAAATGTACAATGGAAACATTGAAGGTGATGCATTGATGAAGTTAAAATGAATGGAATGAAGCAAATAGAGAGGAAGAGAGACAATGAAGAAGGGGTTATAGGGAAGATAATTTGTAGAATAGGAAAGCGCTAAGGGGAAGTAATTTGAAACTCATATATACCACAACCACTTTTTCTTCAATAGTTTGAAGGATAAAGGGTATGCAGTGTACAATTCATTGAGGGAACTTATTTTAAAGATATCTCATAACCCTTGAAGTGGTCAAGCAATATTTTGATGTGAATAATTGTTGTATGCACTATATGTTCTTGTGTATTTTGAGTAGCTATAAAACACGCAAATGTAAGGGGAATTTTCTTGTGTATCTCTTAGGAAACATTAGAGACCAAAATAAAAATGGGGGAAATCCAATAGGTTCCAGGTTCAAAACAAAACTACACTACTTGCTTCTTATAGCACTTTACAACAACAATTTTTGTTTCAAGATCAAGCAATAATAGGAAACCAGGTGATGTGGGAACAATATTCAATAATTGAGAGCCTCTAGTATTTGGTTATATGAACCATGGTAGGTTTTATTTACCAATCAATATTTGATTAAAAAAAAAAATTATATTGTCAAGTTTTTTTATTGGACAATGTTTAATTCGTTAGATAAGACAAAGACATGAATGGAAAGTTTGAAATAAAAAAGGTGGTAATTAAAATATATGCATCGAACTCAAGGTGTCGGGCTATTAGTGAGTTAGAAGTAGATTGTAATCATCAACCAAGTTCCATTTCTATTGATTTCATTGGATGCTTTCAATAAGTGGCCATGGGGACACCTTGAGGTAGGGGTGCTCGAATGTAGATCACTCGATGGACATTAAGGACCCAAGCCCACCCCATTTCTCACTTAGAGAAAGTGTTCCTCCACCACTCCAATTCATATCTCTCGTATAATAAAATATTTACCATCCAATTTTTTTCGATGGGGTCTATGTGGAGTGGTTTAGATGGATGGTTGCATCCGGCTCCACTTAGAGTTTGAATCCCACTTAGGCACGATCCCCATTCGGGGTGGTAATGTCTGAGGTGGCACGGTTGGCAGGCTAATTTAACAGAGGTGGATTCTAGTTTGATATTTCCTACGTTAGAAGTGTGTTCATGTGTGGTGGATCTGGTTTGCTAATTGTTGATCTTAAATGATATATCTTGGTTGAATGTACTCTAGTTCTTAGCTACAGTCAAAAGTGTTTATCTATAAAAAAATTAAAATACATGTGTCTCTTAGACATATTCCATGACTTAGATTTTTCCCACCCAAATAACATTTACCATATATTCTAAACTTTATCATCTCAATCTTGACTTATATTATTAATGTGAGCATCATTTGAGATCAAAAGGGCCAAAATAAGAAATTGGGTGGAAAATCCAATAGGGTCCAAGTTTGAAACCCAACCCTATTACTTACTTCTTGTAGAACTTTATAAACTTTCTTTTCGATTTAAAGCTTGAGAAGTTTATGGAAAACAAGTGATGCAAGTTTAATTATGTATAATTGAGCCCCTCCAACATCTAGCCATATGAGTAGGAAAGTTGGGAAATAAGGTGGGAATTTACACCCTACTTTTCTACGTTATTGGCTCGATCTCATTTACATTAGTAACAAGACCAAAATTTAAGCTTAAAGGGGTCAAAATAATAAATGATGTCATTAGCATTATTCATGTGAGTGTCATTTGAGCTTAAAGGGGCTAAATAAAAAATGTGGAAAATCTAATAGGCTCTAAGTTTGGAACCCAACCACCTTGTTTTCTTCTTGTGGCACTTTATAGCCTTTATTAGAAGTTCAAAGGTTGAGTAATTGATGGAAAATAGAAAATGTGGGACCAATAATCAATAATTGAGCCCATTTAGTGGCTGGTAATATGAGTGAGAAATTTGGGGAAAATTTGGGAATTAAAACCATGTGCATCTACTTTATCGGATCGATCTCTCTTACATCAGTCACGTGACCAAAATCTGAGCTTAAAGGGGCCAAAATAAAAAAGGGGAAAATCCAATAGGCTTCAAGTTTGAAACTTGACTATCTTGGTTGTTGCTTGCATCACTTTATAATAGTGTTATTCAGTTTCAAGCTCAAGTAATTCTAGGAAAGTAGGGGGATGTGGGACCAATCATCAAAAACTGAGACCATGTAGTGATTGGTCATATGAAGGGGAATGTTGGGGGGAAAATGTGGGAATTAAAACCATGTTTATCCACTTTATCAGCTTGATCTCACTTGCATAAGTCATGTGAGCACAATTTGAGCTTAAAGGGGCCAATATTAGAAATGAACTTGTTTATCATTTTTACATGTGTTATGCCCTTAACCTATTGCTTATATTAGGATATGAGTAGCCGACTTGTGGCTTACCATATCATTTATACTTTCTCATGCTTAGTAGGTTGGCCTTGGTGATGGCCATAACATATGAATAGTATATATAGGGGATTGTAGGTAGTAGTTCATCATCATTGGAGCATTTGAGTCTTATTTTATGGTTTGGAGGTTGCCCCCTCGAAGTGGCGAAGCTATTATAATTGCATATTGAGATCATTATTCTAAAATATTGTGTTATTTTTTGTTCTATTGCTACTCATAATCTGAATTATACAAGTAATTTCATTACAAGTGGTATCAGAGCTACGATCCAGGCCAAAATTAGGGAAAAAACCCTAATTTTTTGTTTCCTCTCTATCTTATGAACCACATCAAATTTTTGGGAGATATTTTTACCAGAGTTACGAATAATTTCAAGTAAAAATATCTGAAAATTTCAGACATTTTGAATATCATTTGCAAAAGTTATTACAAATTTAGGTTTTTTTGATAAAAACACTCCCTAGACCGAAATTTGTGAAATTTTTCAGAGTTCTTTACATTTTTAGAAAGCTCTCAAAAAATAGTATTAGTATCTTCTCTTTGTTTTTTCCTATTTGACCTAATTTGTATCGACAACCTAAACCCTAAGGTTTGACATCATGACGATGGCCTTCCAAAAAGAGGAAAAAGAATCCGGTCACTTTGGGTAAAACCCCAGATAAAGATGGGGTAGTGATTGAAGATTTGGAGTCATAAGGGGTAAATACAGATTCCTCAGCACTAGGGTTTACCTCAGTTGATCATAAGGTGAGCCAAATCGAGTATGAGCTACGAAATGTACAATCTGAGATGGCCTCTAAAGAGACATAAAACAAATCAATCAATGGTTGGATGATATCATGCAACATGTAAAGGGTAAACAATATGGCCCAAATCCACACCATAACAACCAAGGAGGATCTTGATTCAAAATAATGGACATAATAACCATGTTGGATCACTTTTCCAAATTTCAATCGAAATCCAACTTATTCACAACCACGAACATGATGCCGAAAGTGGATATGCACAAATTTGATGGGAAGGATCCTGCGGGTTGAATTGGATAAATAAAATGGAGAACTTATTTGAGTTACATCAAACACCATCGGACAAAAAGTGACATTAGCATCCTGTATCTTAAACCGCACCAATTCGTTTGGTATCGATGGTTATGTGCTCAAAGGAAAAAGAATGGTCTCAGTGTCACTTGGACAATTTTTACCAAGGAGTTGCAATTGCACTATAGTTCCAGTGTTTCAGAGAACTACTTTAGTCAATTGGAAAAGTTACGAAAACATGATCAATCAAAGATTATGTGCATCAATTTCACCTATCCTTAAGGGTGGAGAATATTCCAGAAGGGAATCTGAATGACCTATTTCTTGGGGGTCTTAAGGACCACATCGAAGCATGAGGTACGTATGTTTAATCCACTCAAGCTTTATGATTCTATTATCATGGCATGTCGTGTAGAGAAAACATTCTTTGCGTAGGAGGTCATATTTCACTAACACTAGAGACCGTAGTATCTCTTCCCCTTCATTCGCTAGGCCAATTAGACCGACTCCTCAAAAAATGGAAGAAAAGAGAGAAAAAGGATTATGTTTTAACTGTGACACAAAATATGGACCGGGACACAAGTGTGTTGAGAAGAATTTGTTCTATATTGAAGGAGGTAATGAGGATAACGAGGAAGCTGAAATTATAGGAGAGGATGAGGACCCAATAGAAGATGAAGTAGAGGATCACCAACCTACAATTTCTTGCCATGCATTTTCAGGTATTAGTACTCCTCAAACACTCAAGGTTATTGGTTATCTTAAAAAAAATAGAAGGTGAGGGTGTTGATTGACTCGGGGAGTACTCATAACTTCATAAATAGTAAGTTATCTTCCCACCTCAATTGTTTTATTTACCCAGACTCCGAAATGTAAGTTATGATTACGGATGGTGGGATAGTCAGTGCACAGAAAGTGCCATAGTATCAAGATTTCTATGGGAGACTACATGTTAGACTCACCTATGTTTTTGATTTCTATGGGAGGGGCGGATATTGTTTTGGGTGTCCAATGGCTCACAACCTTAGGTACTATAGAGATGAATTTCAAGAATTGTTCATGAAATTTCATTTAGATGGAAGGGCAATACAATTAAAGGGATGGTAGCTAAGGATCCCAGATTATTAGATCTCATCGATGCATAAGGTTCTTAGAAAAGGATTAGATGGATTTATAACAAAGTTATTTTCCATAGAAGTACAAAATACAAAGTCTTCAATGCCACATGATCTTCGAGAGATTGTTGATGCTCACTCATCTATTTTTGATGCAATTCCAAAGGGACTACCACTAGTTAGGGATCATGATCATGCAATTCATTGATTCCAGAGAACCAAACACCTAACATCGAGACCATATAGATAACCATATTCCCGAGAAAAGTGAGATTGAGAAAATAGTACAGAAATGTTGAAAGCAAGCATCATCGTGGCATAGCTTAGAGTGCATATTCATCACCAATGGTCACGGTACGTAAGAAGGATGAAACATGAACCTGATGTGTCAGATTACCACAAACTCAACATGTACACCATAAAATATAAGTTTCCTATTCCAGTAATTGATGATTTACTTGATGAATTACATGGTGCTATTTATTTCACAAAATTAGATCTTCATTCGGGTACCATCAAATTAGAATAAGAGAGAAGATGTTCATAAAATGGCTTTTAGGACTCATGAGGCCATTATGAGTTTTTGGTAATGCCTTTTGGTCTTATACAAATTCCCCTCAACCTTTAAAATCTTGATGAACATTGTTTTTAGGCCATTTTAAAGGAATTTTGTATTAGTTTTCTTTTATGACATATTGATTTATAGTAAGATAAGGGAAGAACACTTGCAACATGTAAATAAAGTGTTGGAAGTTTTGGAAAAAAATACTCTTTATGCAAAGCCATCCAAATTTTCTTTTGGTGTATAAGAGGTAGAGTAATTGGGTCACATTGTATCCCATAAAGGTGTCAAAATTGATCCTCGGAAGATCAAAGCTATGGTGGAATGGCCATGGCCCAAAAATCTCACAAAAATTTCATGGGTTCCTCGGACTAACAGGTACTACGAGAAGATTTGTGAGGGGATATGGTAGAATAGTAGCCCACTCACTCGCATTGCTAAAGAAGGATACCTTCCATTGGATAGACATAGACACTAAATCCTTTGAGAAAATGAAGGAAGCCATGTGCAACACCCCATTTTGGCTACTCCCAACTTCTTAAAAACTTTCATTGTTGAATGAGATGCTTGGGATCGGGATTGGGAGTAGTTCTAATGCAGAAGGTAGACAAAATGCATTTGAGAGTCAACAATTCAAAGGAAAAGATCTGATCAAACCTGTATATGATAAAGATATGATGGCTATTCTTCATGCGGTCAAGCAATGGAGGCCATATCTCATGGGTAGACACTTCAAGGTAAAAATTGATCATGATAATCTAAAATACTTTTTGGAGCAAAGGTTATCATATGAGGAATAACAAAAGTGGGTAAAAAATATGTTGGGGTATGATTTTGAAATCATATACAAAAAGGATAAATAAAATGTAGTAGTTGATGTGTTGTCCAGAAGGGATACATCCGCAGATGCCTTACTATGTGGAATGTCCATGTTGAAGGCCGATTGGGTGGATGAAGCAAGATTGGAATGGGATCAGGACAAGGATACACAATCTATAATACAAAATATCAAGAAAGGATCTATAACATCTAAAAAATTTGAGTGGAAAGGTAATGCACTATGGTACAAGGATAGGTTATACTTGAGTAAAGATTCTGAGTTGAAGCATAAGATTCTTATAGAGCTACATGCCTCACCTGTTGGAGGACACTTTGGGTTTTTGAAGACATATCATAGAATAAAAAGAGAATTATTTTGGGTAGGACTCAAGGGTGATATACAAAAGTTTGTATCGAGTGTTTGGTGTGCCAAAAAAAAAAACGGGGAAACAATTAATACACCAGTCGATTACAGAACCCTTACCATTCCTAGCCGAGAGATGGGAGGAGGTATCCATGGATTTCATCACCGGATTGCCTTGTTCGAGGGTAAGAATGTTATTTTGGTGATTGTGGATAGGATCACAAAATATTCCCATTTTGTGCCCTATCACATCCATTTGCAGCGGCGATCTGATCGCATCTATTTTTTGGAGATAGTTCAAAGGCTACATGGAACCATGAAGATAATTGTAAGTGATCATGATCCTATTTTCACAAGTAATTTTTGGATGGAATTATTTTCATGTTTAGGTACTCAAATAGCTCACAATTCATCTTATCATCCTCAAACTAATGGGAAAATGAAATTGGTCAACAAATGCTTAGAGGGTTATCTACATTGTTTTATATTAAGAAGGAAAGGTGGATTAAATGGATACCACTTGCGAGAATGGTGGTATAACACATCTATTCATACCTCTTCTCAAATGACCCCATTTTTAGCATTATATGGTTACCATCCACCTTCTATCACTTATTCCTTATGGGTGCAAACTAAGGTCGAGAGATGTTGAGGAACACATTCAACATCATCAACGGAGTTTTGGCTAGTTTGAAGGATAATTTGGCATTGGCACAAAAACAGATGAAACAATAAGAAAATCAACACCGTAGTGAAAGACATTTTGAAATTGTTGAATGGGTTTTTTATGTCTCCAACCTTACAAGTAGATGTCCCTAAAGCAATAGAAAATGAAAAAACTCTGCTCCTAAATATTATGGCCCTTATCGGGTTCTACGAGAAAATTGGTAGCGTGGCTCATAAACTAGAGTTGCATCAATCTTCACACATACACCCAATATTCCATGTTTCCTACCTAAAGAAGGTTATTGGAAAAAAATTTGAAACCCATATAGAGTTACCGAGAACTTGATGAGGAAGGAAGAATCATTTTGGATCTAGAGAAGATTATGCAAACACGTACTTAAGCGGGTGCGAACTAGAGAAATTAAGGAATATCTGATCAAGTGGAAGAATCTGAGCATAGAAGATGCGACCTAGGAGGATGAAGGTTTTACGAAGGAACATCCAGGATTATTCAATGTTGAGGACAATGTTGGTTTGAAGGGGAAGGGCATGATACGCCTTAACATATTGCTTATATTAGGATATGAGTAGCCTTGTGGCTTACCATATCATTTTATTATATCATTTATACTTTCTTGATGCTTAGTAGGTCGGCCTTGGTGATGGCCATAACATATGAATAGTATATATAGGGGATTATACATAGTAGTTCATCATCATTGGAGCATTTGAGTCTTATTTTATGGTTTGAAGGTTCCCCCTTGAAGTGGCGAAAGCTATTATAATTACATATTGAGATCATTATTATGAAATATTGTGTTATTTTGTGTTCTATTCCTACTCATAATCTGAGTTATACAAGTAATTTCATTACAACATGACAACATTTGAGCTCAAATGGGCCAAAATGAAAAATGGGGAAAATCCAATATGCTCTAGGTTTAAAACTCTCCCATCATGTTTGATTCTTGTAGCACTTTATAGCCTTTCTTTTCAATTCTAAGCTCAAGTAATTGAAAGAAAAAAAATGATGCGAGAATAATCAATGATAATTGAACCCCTCTAGGGGCTAGTCATACAAGTGGGAAAGATGGGAAACATGGTGGGAATTAAAACCTTGTTTATCCCCTTTATTGGTTTGATCTCTCTTGCATCAGTCACGCGACTGCAATTTGAGCTTAAAGGGAACAAAATAAAACAATATTTCTCACATTATTCACATGAACATCATTTGGGCTCAAAGGGGATAAAATTTAAAAATGGGGAAAATCCAATAGGCTCTAGGTTATAAAATCGACCACCCTACTCACTTCTTGTAACACCTTATATCTTTTCCTTTCATTTTCAAGCTTGATTAATTTAAGGAAAATAGGCGATGCAGACCAATCGCCGATAATTGAGCTCCTCTGCGGTAGGTCATATGACCAGGAAAGTTAGGAAAATAGTGGGAATTAAAACATTTTCTATCCACTTTATCGGCTTGATCTCACTCGCATCAGTGATGTGACTGCAATTTTATTTTAAAGGGGCCAAAATAAAAAATGATCTCTCTCACATTATTCTAATCTCAAATGGGCCAAAATAAAATATGCTCAAATTGAATGATCTTGTCCTTGACAAAACAAATTTGGCCCATTATTGCATTGTACCATAATCTCATCCCTTGATATCTCGTTACCAGATGAGCACAAATATTTCTCATCTCATTTTAGTAGTTAGATAACATATGGACTCCATTGTCTCATTATTTTTTTCCCACCAATTGTAATAAGATGTGACTAATCACAAATAAGTTCTAATGTGGCACTCCATAAGTGCGTTGTAATAAAACCATCAAACTATAACCTATAATGTCCATAAATGATATGTGATTAAAGGCAATTCCACATTCATTTATGAGTGACAGACGATCATATAAAAATGGTGTCTTTGATACAACAAGCAGAGGGTTGTGTTAGAATCAACAAATCACATCTAATCTATACATCACCTTTGTGTTTGAAATGTTGGGAGCTACTCAATCAAGGATGAAAAAAACAATAAAAATGGCAACGAGGTTAAGGGTAAGCCTAATGTAGTGGTCGTTCCCTTCATCCAACAAGGAAACCTCATCCCATTCCTTTAGGTGTCAAATTATATCGCACATAAGAATTAATTTTTTTACTATTGGAAATGCCCTTATATTATTATTAATAAATATATTTTTCTATTTCACTACATCGTGGAATGTTGGACACCTCTACCCTTGACTCAAGGAATTCAACATGTGGATGTGAAACTAATGTATGTCTCGGTTGTTTTGGGGCTTGACATAGAAAACTATGGCATTGTTTTATCGAATATTGAACAAAAATTATTGGCTGGTCCTTTTAAGGAATGACTGAATCGACATGTGAAAATTATAGAAAAATGATCCACTTTGTATCATTAGTGATATTTTTATGGGGTGGGCTCAAGGAATAAGAGAAATTTTTGGTTCCACTATCATGGTATTTCATATCACTAAATCAATTGCAACCTCGAATGCATTCCTTCTTAACACACTCACCACAAAATAAGATGGAAGAAGACAATTTTTTTTTCGAAGTTTCCAATCTTTACTTTGATGTCATGTTGTGAAGGTCATATTTCCCTGCAATGATGCATGCCCAGAGAATGAAGCCATGCAGGAAACTATGAAGTGTCCATTTGCAACAAGTATGGAAGGTCACGAGATTATTTTCAATGCATTTGACACCTTGGAAGCCACGGGATTCATATTATTGAGATTATCATAGGAGAGAGTAATGTCAGAATCAACAAGTTGTGTCTAACTTATACAACACCTTGGGCATAATTAAAATCATGGACATAGTGTTCTTTATTACTTCCCCATCCTATTGGTTCTATTTAAACTACTCTCACTCATTCTATAAGAGGTTAAATTTGATGGTTGTTTATATGTTTTTTCTATTTTAGGTATAAAATATTTACAAATATTTGAAATACTATCACATGAGACCTGTATATTACAAATGTAACAGTTGGATTTTATATAGATTTGTATGTAAATAATAAAATATATATTAAAGATAATTATTAGAATATAAAATAGTCATATAAATAACACAATATTATATCTTTGAAGGGAAATGTTGAAAAAATATCGTCACCCAAAAAAATTTAGACATGCATAGGTGGTCGTCAAATTTAACCCCTAATTTTGTATCATTTATTCTTACATTTCTTCTCGGAAATGTTGAATTGTTGGAGCAATTTATCTTCCCAGTCTACAACATGATGCTGATTTTCTTGCGGAAGGAAAGGTTGATGCACTATAAACTTTCTAGGTGAAATGTGAGATCTGTTATGGCCTTTTCTAAACATGCCCTGGAGCAGGGTTGAGATTAGACAACTGACCCTACCCCTAAAAAAAAAATCATGGCATATTAAGTCATTTTTAAATGGCAGTCCCATTATAATATTATATCTATTTTAAATCAGATTTGTTGAGTTATATGTTTTGAACACAGAATTTAGCTTGTTGGAGGTTTATTTTTAATAAAATATCTATTATTTATATTTTTATATTGTTGAATACAAATATAATATGGTAATATTGACTGTTTCTGTAAACATATTCAAGTCACTTACCACGAATAACTGATTTTAAAAACTATTAAATACGTTAAAATTGCCAAAAACGTCTGGTGAATCTGTTGTGTTAAGAGCTTTTGGCTACAGAGTTGTTGGAAATGCGTGAGGAAATGAAACCCCCGTCCACCAGTTCTCTATTGACGCTTTCACATGCAAGGCTCAAACTAATTCCAAAATTTGATATATACAGTTTTATATGCACAATTAGTTGGCAAATGCAATACAATAAACAAGGTGTTTGAGCAATGTCTATACATTATTATCAAATGCGGAAAATTTGTACAAAACTGAACCCGTTTCCGTGATAAACAGTCACGATGAAAAGCAATTAAATATGATGTTCGCAAATTATACAAGCAGGAAAACCAGTTAGAAAGACAGGTCAAACCGCAAGCACGAACCAAATTAGACAGTCACTGTGATGAATGTCTTTGCAAAAGTATTATAATTCTTGGAATTTAGTATATGATGTTTGTATATTTACACCATATAAAAATGCCCACCCCCTTTAGAGGATGCACGAACCGCAAGCAGCATGGTTTGTATTGTGTTAAGTCTTTATGCTAATGCAATACTTTCATAACATAGTCAATTTATTGATATGAACGATTACACTCACTAAATTTTTAGCAATGGCCTTCGTTTTGCTTCCGAGGGCAGGGAGAATCTGGACGTCACTGAAAATGACAAAAACACTACTAAATATTGTGCATTCCATGAAAACAGGATCGACATAAAGAGATTTTTTCTTTTCAAATGGAAAAATATTGTTCACAATTTGTCCATATCGGATTCCCATGGTAAGGGTTGATTGCCATGTATATAGTTGAAGGGTGCTAAATTGCATGGAGACAATACCATAAAATTTGGTGCAGGAAATAGAAAATCTCGGCAGAACAGGATTTGGGTTTCCAAATGTATGTCATAGTGATTTGAGTATAAAGGACAAGTAACTCCTCAATCTACCTTGATTAAATTCAATGAATCTTTTCATGGAGCAGAAGATCTCAAATACCATGGAAGCCAAAGATTTTCCAGATAATTTTAGTGGATCTTGTGATGGGTAGCCATGGAATAACACCACCATCACCAGCAAGACCAACAACAATTCAGTTTCCTTCTTGACGGATTTGAGTCAGAAGGCAGATCAGCAATTTTCCAGTGCAGTCTGCATAGATGGCGTTGTGACTGAAGTGGCATCTTCCAGATGTAATTAAACATACCCATTTGACGCACTCCATGAATTCAATAACAGCAATCCCAGAAGAAATGTCAACATTAACTATGATTTGGCAGCTGCATTACAAAGTAGGCCTCCGAGGCCTGAAAGGTAGCCATTGATGCATAACCAACATGACTCCCCAGATCATGAAGAAGTTCAGAGCACTTTCAGAACAAAATAAAAATTGGGATTTGGGTATGATAGCTCCCAATTTCAGAACAAATTTAATTCTTTTCAGATGGATCCCATGAATATGGTGTTCGACAGTGCATTTCTAGCAAGCTTGCAGGGCTCAAACTATCTGCAACATAGATCACTTATTGCCAATTGTATTGAAAAAACCAGAGTAAATGCGATTTACCTTCAATCATCTCGTATTTACATCAGAAGTATATACTGAGCTTTAAATTTGAAATAAGTTCTAAGAATTACATTCAGATAATGGTCTGGCTGAGTGCAGGAGAAAATCTAGCAATATACAGAAATAAAAAACACAATTTGAAAGAAATTTGTGAGACGGATTAGACTCAGAAATTGGGTGGGACCGAGTGGAGAAGAAATCAAGCTTCTGTTCATCTCTGGCTAAAAGCCAACACCCTACCATTTTCAACTGAAAGCTTTATTCAGGTTGTGTTGCTGATAGAAGCCAAGAAAACAAACCATATATATCCTACTCGATTCTAAAATGTGCCACAAACTCAAGCCTCCCTTATTACATCAATATGCACAAACGAACATCATTTCATACATTTTGTAAGATAATTTAGGATTTCAAACTGCAAAACATATTTTCAGAAATGTGTTTTTAGGTCAGGTAATATTTTCATGCGAGAATGTAAAGCTACAACTGATTGTTTCAAATCTGGTGTGTTTCTATTTAAAGCCCCAACTTCCCAAACATCAACAAGTCTGACATCACAATTCAAAGAATCTTAGCATGAAGCAAGTTCCAAAGTAAGTTCTAAATTTTAATACATGATTCTAATGCACAAGATAAGGACATGATTGTAGCCAAACAGAGAAACAATGCCTTTTTTTGCAAAAGAAAAAGGGTGTTCCCAAAATACATTATTCTCAAAGATAGGGATGTCCTCCCTTTGATACAAAATGACAAGCTATAGTTATTCATTGGATATGGGCCAGGTTTTTTTAAGCTTGAAACATGCCCAAATACCACGGCCGTACCACGGCCTTTTCGAGCTCAAGGGAATTAATTGTTATAGTCTCTCCTAGGGTTTTTCACCTCTGGGCGTCCCCTATAAAATGACCTCGCCATCTTCAAACCCAGTTGTTTCAACCACAAGAGATAGTGGAGTGAGCAATGGCACTATTGGCGAAGCGTGTTCATCCCAAGGTTTTTCACGAGGTAATCTCTCTCCTCCTGGATGTAGTTCTCCCATGTTGGATGTCAATGGTTAAACAATTTGACTCATTGTATTTTGTATCGAATCCTCTCGAAAGCATGCTTAAATCCTCAAAGTGACGTTGTGGATTGGGATACACTGAATCTTCCTCAAAACATGACCAAGGGTTCTTTCTTTTTCGCTTTCTCGACCCCGATAACATGCCCAACATTTCTAAGCAAGCCACTGGTATGTCAATTGCGCTTGTGTTAACACCATGACACAAGGACTTTGTGGTATCTAAGTATACCACCCTTAAAGTGCTAGTGTGGATTGAATTTCCTGGTCTTCCTCTACCATGTGTTCATTTCTTGTCAAATTGTTGCTTCGCTTGGGCGAGTTGTTTTACTGGAAGCTGATAAGTTTTACCATGCTCATCCCCAGAAGCGAGTATGCATTGAGATTGATCTCTCGCAGGACCTCAAGGAATTTGTGGATATTCAAATGGGTGATAAACGCTACTCCCAGCAGGTCATGTATATCAATCTACCCAACACTTGCTTTTGTTGTCAAGCATCTTTGTTTATCTTAGAATGTTAGGGGTCTCACGCACTGTCAGTAAGTATGTAGTGCATGAAACTTGGAAACGATGTGCAAATATGGATGTTTTGTTTTTGCAGGAAGTTAAAATTACAAGTTTTCAGTTACAGATGGTTTGTAAATCATCTAGCATGATAGCTTGGCTTTCTGTACTGCAATCACAAGTAGGGCATGAGGGATTAATTCACTTTTTTCCCCTAAATGGCAGCCCTTATTAATTGACCATGGAATCAACCCCACCAACTATGTCATATGGGTCCTCTTTAATATTGAGGGCCGCCCTTTTGGGCTCATTAATATTTATGCCTCTAATGATGCGGCCGAAAGGGCCAATCTGTGGCGGTGGATAGCCAACTCCATTCCCGATGCATACTGGGTAATAAGTGGAGATTTTAATATGGTTGAAGCCCCAAATGATAAATGTGGCCACTTGCCTATGAGGTGGACACCTGGTGAAAGGGAAGTGTGGTACTTCATGCAAAATAAATTTAGATTCTTTGATCCTAACGCATCTCGCTTTCCCACCTCTACAGCTTGGTACACGTGATCTAATCTTCATGGAGGGACAAATCGCGTCCTTAAATAGCTTGACAGGGCCATGCTGTCAACTCAAAACGTTTTGAGTTTGATAGCATTTATTCCATGCCAGTGGAGGTTATGCCTGACTTTTTCCTTTTGGACCACTCCTATACGATTTTGTATCTGTTGGCATGATGCGCGCCCATTTTGTCATAAAGGCCAATTCTTTCTTAATATTGCCTTGATGCAACATGGCCCCACTATCAATCATATCAAGCAGATTTGGAATTTAATTCCATGACCCAGTCACTATCAGCGATTTCATCCACCTATGCAAACCAGCTGGTTACTTTGGTGGGAAGATGCACTGACTTGGACTACCAGATTTCTTAGAATCTACGGCCACCAGCTGGCCAAAATTTGGCACCGCTCATACACCGCTAACACCTCAGCTCTCACGGTTGGTAGTTCTAGAATAAAAATTGACATAATGCCTTGTAATTTCAATGATATAGCCATATAAAGGCTCGCGCTATAATTGTCCATCAACAAATATAATCAACAATGTATTAAACTAACTAATGTTAACATGTTCAAGGTGATCCACTCCGACGCTCTACAAGTTGTAACACTTTGGCATCAAATCCAAATTGCGGACAATTATAATGCCGAGGTGCTCATATCCGAGCTCGAATGCACTAGCTCAAGGTTGGAGATTGGGTCTCAAAAGAATTTTTTCTTTCTCTTGAGCCAGAAATCCTTCTCAACAGATCCGAGCTATCATGGATAACGGAGCTCAAATCATTGACCCACAACTTATGTTGTAAGAATTTGTGCGACATTACAAGCTCGTTTTCCAAGCTCAACCACCCTCCGAAAGCTCGTCGGGCCACTCTTGACCAATGTTTGGGGGTTGTGCCTCACAAGATTTCAGAGGCTCAGAAGGTGCTCTACAAAATAATGCTCACTATTGAAGACCTCCATGAAGCCACTATGCAAATGGCCAATGATAAAGTGCAAGAGTCTGCGATGGATTCCCCTGTGAATTCTATAAAACTCTTTGGGATTCCGTCAGAAAGACCTCTTTAAGTCTATCTTGAAGGGTTTCAAAACCACTCCCTAGGGCCTTACATTAACAAGGGGAACATTAAATTTATTCCTAAGCAAGGAGATCCCGAGAAAATCACTTGTTGGTGGTGATTACACTGTTGAACGTCTCCTACAAAATCATTGCCAAAGCATTAGCGTGCAATTACACAATCTTCTACCTGTTATTATTCATCCAGAGAAAATAGGTTTCATACAGGGGTGCTTCATCCTAGATAATATCATCACAGTTTGGGAAGGCATGGAATGGGCCCACAAATCTCACCAGGACGCTTATGTTTATCAAGATTGACTTTGAGAAAGCCTATGATCAGATTGAATGGCCTTTCATCCTCACCATGCTTCAAGCCCTTGGCTTTGGCCCCATCTTTATTAATTCATCAATATGCTCTTTGCAGATGCTTCGCTCAAATTTCTATCAATGGCCTTAGCTCGGAGCCCTTTGGGCTATTCCGGTCTATCAGAAAGGTTGTCCTCTTGCCCCTGCACTTTATGTGTTAGGCATCAAAGGCTTTGGTTATCTCTTAGCCCATGCCAAAACTCAAGGTCTTGTTCGTGGAATTTCGCTGCCTGTTGAGCCCAACTCTCAACTCCTCAATGGGCATTTTTCGACGATTCATTCCTTACGCTTATCGAGGATGAGAGTAACATTTGTAATGCTATGCAATTCTTGGATACTTTCTACCTGGCTTCTAATTCCTCCATTTAATGGTGAAAAACTCAATGCTACATGCAATCCTTCCTTCCTGTGTCGGACTAGCTTGCCACATTTGATTGGAAAATTTTGCAACATGGTGAGATTTTCAAATTCTTTAGTATTCCTTTTATTTTTAGTCCTCCCAACTGATATTTGGCATTATGGCATTCAACGGGTGGCGAAAAAACTAGAATATTGGCTCACTAGACCTTTGTCTCTGGCTGGAAAATTCCAAATTTGTTCCAAAGTTTTGGCTGCCACCCATGTTTACTATTCGTCTTGTTGGGTGCCTTCCAAAGCCTCCATCCAAAATCTGGAAAATTTGCTCAAAGCTTTCTTATGGGCTAATGCTTCTACTGGAAAAGGTTTTCATCATGTCGCTTGGGATATATGTTGCTTACCTCGCACTCGATTACGGAGGCATCGATCTTATTCACATTCAATGCCAAGGGCAAGCTCTCTGTGCCAAGTGGATTATCAGAAGCATCACTAGCCAGGAAGCTTGGAAATTTCTCATATGACATGGCATTTTAGAAGGCTCTCCTTATGGCCACCCTGCATGGAAAGGTTTAGGGTTTGTCAATTTTCTCATAACTCTTTACCTATCAAAATCATGGGCACATTTGTGCTTAAAATTTTGGAAATCATGGGATTGGGAAAGTGGATTTCGAGATTCTTTAGCAATCTCCAACCGATTTTTAATCCCAATCAATGCCTTGTATAGGTCCCGGAATCTCTAAGCTTAAATTATTCAAATGTGATAGAATTCATACCATTGATAATTTTTTCCAAGAACAAGTAATCCACGATTTTCTTGCGAGTTTAAAACTCTATTTCGGCTCTCCAACCAGGATCAGGATACTTACAATATTGTGATCAATTTAGTTCCTGATCACATGCTACATAAGATTGATGTGCAATTCTCTCACCCTTGGTGGATAGATTGGAAGTGGTATGTTGATACCCCTTTCTATAACTATAAAAACAAACAAAGGTTATCAAAGGCTCTCACCCCATTTTCCCATGGTGGAAAAACTTAATACTCACTAGGGAATTAATGCCACCCCATCTGTGTGGGGCAAAGACAATTTGAGACTATTTGGACTATATGTGTGGAGCCCAAAATTTCTCATTTTCTATGGTATATTATTCACCAAGGCCTTCCTATCGGGGCCCGTATTGTTCAAATTGGGATTCCAGCTCCCAAATTCCCCTTTTGTGGGCATCTGGACACAATTATCCACATCTTCTGGTTATGTTCCAAAGCTCAAATTACCTAGAATTGGATCCATAATTTTTTCTTTCCCTCATGGCCCCAACTGTTTCACTTGGAAACATATCCTCTTAGGAGACAATCCCAAACTTCTGCCTATGCTCACCCATATTTGGCATGTTTTCAGAGGGGAGATTTTATTTTGGATATGGAAAGAAAGGAATGATTTTTTCTTTGTTAATTCTGCAGTTGATCAATCTTTCTCGATTTATAATAAATCTATGGTGATCTCTAATGTACTTCTACATATTCAAGTTCAAGTGAATAAGGTGGTGCTGGAGGTGGACCACTCCAGGACTTTCTGTTAGTAAATTGGGGGAAGCCCCGTGTAATGTTTCCTGGGTTCCTCCTTCTCCCACCAGGTGCTCCTCACCTTCCGCTTGTGGAGGCCGACACAACAGATCCCAGTGTCGGGCATTCATTTGCTCTCTCCACTCTCCTAAGCCAAGCCACTGGCATAGTCATTCACTTGGGCTTCGCGTGTCAAGGCTCGCCACCGTATTCCTTGGCTCGCCAGCAGGGGCTCACCACCTCGAAACTTGGGTGGGGTTCTCCACCTTGTTCGTCGGCTCACTAGTAGAGTTGGGGCTCTCCCTCCGCCACTTCTCACCAGGATGCCTGGCATCCGCCGCCACCCTTTCCCTATTCTGGAAAATTCCCCGGCTCAACTTAGCCATTCCTACATGTGGGGAAGCAAACCCCGACGAAGAATTTTCTGATGGCTGGGATATTCTACACTTGTGAAAGGATCTACTGGTTTGGGGTGGCGGATGATCGGGATCTATCTACCTCGGGCATTTTCCTATTCTTTGCCTAATTTTGTTTATGTTTTTCGTTAGGTTCAATGATTTGTTGTATTTTCCTAGGCTCGACCTAGTTTGACTTTTGGTTTTCTAGGCTCGGCCTAGTTTGTTCATTATTTTGGGCATGTTCTCATACCACTCACTTTTTTGTTGAAAGTTATCTTGTATCTTATTACATTAATATAATATAAGATCTTTTTCATCAAAAAAATATATATTTGTATAATTTACTTATAAATCTGTATAAAAAATGACAATCATCATTAAAATTTACAAGTTACATGTGGTATTTTACGGCTAAAATCACAAAAAAATGTCTAATCGGCCATCAAATTTAACCTCTGAATTACCACCTTTCTAAAATATGGTGACCTTGTCAACCAAACCGATGATATTTTCAAGTGTGATTCTTACGTTGTTTTAAGAACCCAACAAGTCAACTAACTTGCAGTATGTGAGAAAATCTAAAAACACCTTGGCGATTCTTCTATTATTACACCAAAAGCATATATATAGTTAAAGTGAAGTTTGTTGAATCTAACTGTAGTAGGACATCAATAGACCTAGTGTGGTGATAGTGCTCTCATGTTGTGTTAGTCTCAACTTTTAACAAAACAAATAAATTTCCTAACAATACATCTACTTTAGCAAAACCTAGGTACGGATACATGTTCTCTATTTTATAACCAATTAATAAATATCTTTACAACTTCTTGACGCCTATAAAATGAATACTTCATCTCTCTATTGTGCTTCACTTGGATTTATTCAAAAATTACATATTACATTATCGTTGAGCCCATCTTGGTTCCTTACATTTGATTTATATTAGATTTGTATTTGGTATTAAGATTAATAGGAATTTCTCTTTGTATTGAGGGTCCTCTGAGTTTGACATCATTTTATAATATGGATCCCATATTGAGTATTGTGATTTAAACTTGCTTGCATTTAGAAGCTCCTTGCAACACTGAAGACTCTAAAATCACAAATGTACATTCAATCATTGACATAAGGAACCCTAAATGTAGATTTTCCATATCTCACATATGTAGAGTTTAGGATTAAAAGATATGCATGTTCCCCTATAAGTATTCATCCACTAGACCTTTCTTTCTGAGATATCTCCAAATTTCTTTACCTCTATCACCTTTTTCCCAAACATTTCAACGCCCCTACATTTATCCTCCCTCACAAAATTTCTTTATCATCGATCTTCCTACTACAATATTACACTTTATATATTTTAACTTCTTTGATAGTTCCCTTCATCATTTCCATCACACTTTTCATGCGCGATTGCTAGTAAAAACAACCAAAATCCAAGCACTAACAACATACTTCATACCATACCACATCCAAGGATGGATGTTTCAACGTTATTCAAAGGAATTTTCAACATGGTGAAGCCATAATATGGTTGTTGACTACATCGTAAATAAAGGATTTTTGGTGTGAACCATGGTAAGTGTGGGTTTAATACCCATGTATTACATGCAATGATTATTTTCTAGGTGTCAAAACATTTTAGGGCTTGAATTACATGGATAATGGGATTTGACTTGTCCTACCAAAACAAATGCAGTTAATATGGAATGATCAGGGGATCATTTTTTAAAACATTCCCTAAACATCCCTAAATGGTTTCAGTGCAGTAGATCATCTCAAGAGCTTTCCAACGACTGTGAGAACGTGAAAAACGGACATCGGGAGCTCTAGATATGTTCAGTCAAAGTTCAGTCAACGGGAAAGTCAAGTATGGTCAACTGGTCAATATTGGACCGAATCGCCCGTGACACGTGGCTTGCCAACACTCGTCGAATTCGCTCGATTTTCCTATTGGGAGACGACAAGTGGACTACAGGATTATTTCTATTCCACATTGTATGGGTCGAAATAATATTATTTTCGTAAGGTCACTTTCCAAATGCCACATCTATATATTAATGTGTATACATTAGTATTAAAGGAGAGAATGAGGAAGTGGTTGTTATGGGGCAAATCCATGCGTGGAAAATGGTGGAAAAGGCCGCTCCACATGGGATTCATCCCATCTAAATTAAATGCCAAATCCTTTATAAAAGGTAAATCCGCCAAAATAGAAGCCGCCGGATTTGATCCTGACCTCATGGGTCCAAGCCTAATCCTCAACCAACTCGCCTAGGGGCTTGGGCACACTATAAAATGGGGCGCTTCATCTTATACGGAAGGTACAGTCCATGCGAGGAGCTTAAGGACCAGATTACAAAGAACGCCTCATTTTTAAGGCCGTGCACTCAGATTGGGCATTTGGAGTAAAAAGATGAAATGTAGAGAATTATGAGATGATTCCAACGATGTAAGGTTTGATCTTTTTTGATGATTTTTAACCTGTTTTTGGAAGATTTGAATGCAGATTTTAACAGGGATCTTCAAGACAGCCAGTTGGAAAACACGAATTTCAATGCACTTCTAGTCCGAATTGTGACTTGGTGTAAACATGAAAAGTGTTCAGAATTCAGATCTGATCTCAGACATATGATTTTTTTCATGGAATGTTTTTAAATCTCCATTTGTAGGTGTTTTTCTAACACAGTTGCAGGGAGATCACATTGTGAAAACACTGTAGGAGCCACGGATCGTTCTTGGGACAGTTTCTGCTATTTTTCAGAGTTCTTGGGACATTGATCAGCTCATTTGCAGGTTTTGATTCATTATTGATTGTTTGTAAGAGTTATTGTACTTGCATTTCAATATTATTAATGGATCGGTTCAATCTGAACCCGGGGACGTAGGAATTCCGAACCCCGTAAACAATCTCTTTTGTTATCTGAGTCTTTTCGTTTTTCTGATTATTTATTTGCTACACAAGTTTTCCGCACTTCTATGGATGCAAAATAATCAGAATTTAATCAATTTGTGGATTCAAGAATACTTAAAATTGGTTAAGAAAATCACGATCTTTGGAAACTTATAAAAGTGAAAAAAATACAACGCTCGTTTTCAGATCAAGTTTGGTATCGAGCGATTAGATTGCATGATTAGCTTCTAATTGTGTTTGGCTTTAGTTTCAATATTGATTTCAGTATTCAGTTGCAGACATTTTGGGGCTTGTTAATCTTCTTTTGCAGTTTGCAGTTTTGGAAGTATAGGTTGTGTTTGCAAAGAACAGGAATCATGGGCAAGTCATCCAAACAGGAGCAACTGGATGAGCTTGAAGCCATAAACCGCCAACTCAAGAAAACTCTTTCTTGAGAGCTAATTTTTATTCCTTAGAAGAGGAAATTGTGCGGTTAAAATCGAGCCACAATCCTCTATAACCAAGAAAGAGGAGTATGCCAACAAGATGCTTGAAGAGAGCAAGAAGTTGATGGGATTTGTGAAAGAGTTACAGGAAGAAATATGAACCAAGGATGCCCTCTTGGAAAAGCCGCAACGAGGTGAACACAAGAAGGAAATGCCTTCCAAATCGATGCAGTCTTATACTATGACAGAATGCACTTTGTAAGTTGTTCACATTTTAATTCTTCCTCACATTCGGTTTCGAGATGTTCCTTTGGAGTCGGTTTGAAAAACACACTAAGGGAATTCGGTCTAAGCTAATGGTTAAGATGGGATTTAACGGAACGGGCCTTGGTAAAAACGGACAAGGTGATGCTAACCCAATACAGTAGAGGATCAACCTTGGTTTTGCAGGTTTGGGTTACTCTAGTGGGAAAATGGAAATTGGAGAAAGTTCCAAAGCGGTGAAGGAAGACAAGCTTCCAACAACAAGGATCTACACCACTAGAATTGGGATTCCGCCATCGGGAGGAACAACAAAAGGTGTAAGAAAACAGTAAAAGAGGTAATCAGATTCCACCTCCTTCCACTTACACGAAAAATAGCACTAAGGGAAAATCAAATCCTAAAACTTCTAATACACTCTTTCAGTTGGAACAATATAGCTTTGGTAGGCAAAAATATGCTTTCCCTTGCACATTTTGTGAAGGTACTAATCATTCTGTTGCATATTGTTGGAAGAGGAAAAATTTGATTAAGAAGTTAATGCCTTTTGTGAATGATAAGGCAGGTGCTAAAGACCAATCTCACCAAGGAAAGGCGAGAAATGGCAAGAAGGTTACCTCTCCTAAACAGGGGAATCATTCTCGTAGACAGAGTTCTAAGAATGGTAAAATGGGTAAGACTCCTAAAAATAGGGAAGTTCAATTTTGTTCCCATTGTAATAGGATTGGTCATGATGTTAAGGTTTGTTGGTTTGTTCCTAAACAACAAAATTGGAAAGTTGTTAAAAAGAACAATATTGTAAAACCAACAGTGCTAAACCTAACAAAAACTCATTGTGGTACTGAGGAGGTAAAACAACCAAAACGGAAAAACCCAAGTGATTGGTTGGGAAAAACACTCCTCAACTTTATATTTACACTACAGTAAATTGTTGATAGTAGGCAAGCAAAAAAATTTCAAGAGCTATATTTTAGGGATTCCTATTGATTGATAAGGATTTGTTCCTAAGTTGATATTTAAGCTTTGAAAATGAATGGAAACAACTGAAGAGAAGATTTGAGTGATAGGTTCATCATACTCATGTTTTGTTTTCTCAGATTGGTTGGTAGTTCCATTGTTGAAAACACTATGCAGGGATAGGCATCAGTAGCATGTCTAAATTTGAAACTTGCAGTTGTAATCAGCATAATCACAAAGTGTCAGTTGAACACTAGCTTCTGTTATAGATGGGTGTTATTATCTGAGTTATTATTTGTGATGGCGATATAAAGTCTTGTATATTCATGTTGATTCATTATTGACTATAGCTATTTTTGGCGTTGATAGTCTATTATATTCTGATAGTGAATACTTGCAGTTATTATGATTTCAGATGGGCAGTGGGCACTAGCCTAATTGTGGGCAGTTTAGATGTCTTGTATACTGATCCGTGTTATGGAATTGTAATTCTTGGTAATCGGCCGTATCACAAAGTGACAGTTGAACACTAGCTTAATTGGGTGTTATTATCTGGTCAGTTATTTGTGATGGCATTACAGTGGGGAATGACAGTTCAACAGGTTGTGCGTAGAGTTGGCGATGGTTTGCAGCGTTTTGATTGAACACTAGCTTAATTGGGTGTTATTATCTGATCGGTTATGTGACTAGCTAATCAACTATTTGCATTTATTTAACCTATAATGTTATTTTGGGTTCTTGTATGTGTTTGTGCAATGCAGGAAAAGATAGCATGTTTTTGTGGGTTGATACATAGCTTTTTGTGGACAAAAGCCTTTCTCGATGGGGAGGTGTGATCAGGGATCATTTTTGAAAACATTCCCTAAACATTCCTAAATGGTTTCAGTGCAGTAGATCATCTCAAGAGATTTCCAACGACTGTGAGAACGTGAAAAATGAACATCGGGAGCTCTAGATATGTTCGGTCAAAGTTCGGTCAACGGAAAGTCAACTATGGTCAACTGGTCAATATTGGACCGAATCGCACTGTGACACGTGGCTTGCCAACACTCGTCGAATTCGCTCGATTTGCCTATCGGGAGATGACAAGTGGACTACAGGATTATTTCTATTCCACATTGTATGGGTCGAAATAATATTATTTTGGTAAGGTCACTTTCCAAATGCCACATATATATATTAATGTGTATACATTAGTATTAAATTTAATGTTGATACATTAGTATTAAATCCTACATAGCCACCAAATTAACTATGTTATTCCACATGGAGGAGAGAATGAGGAAGTGGTTGTTATGGGGCAAATCCATGCGTGGAAAATGGTGGAAAAAGGCCGCTCCACATGGGATTCATCCCATCTAAATTAAATGCCAAATCCTTTATAAAAGGCAAATCCGCCAAAAATAGAGGCCGCTGGGATTTGATCCCCTGACCTCATGGGTCCAAGCCTAATCCTCCAACCAACTCACCTAGGGGCTTGGGCGCACTATAAAATGGGGCGCTTCATCTTATACAGAAGGTACAGGGCTGTGCGAGGAGCTTAAGGACCAGATTGCAGAGAACTCCATTTTTGAAGGCCGTGCACTCAGATTGGGCATTTGGAGTAAAAAGATGAAATGTAGAGAATTCTGAGAAGATTCCAATGATGTAAGGTTTGATCTTTTTTGATGATTTTTAACCTATTTTTGGAAGCTTTGAATGCAGATTTTAACAGGGATCTTCAAGACAGCCAGTTGGAAAACACAAATTTCAATGCACTTCTAGTCCGAATTGTGACTTGGTGTAAACATGAAAAGTGTTCAAAATTCAGATCTGATCTCAGACATATGATTTTTTTCATGGAATGTTTTTAAATCTCCATTTTTAGGTGTTTTTCTAACACAATTGCAGGGAGATCACATTGTGAAAACACTGTAGGAGCCACGGATCGTTCTTGGGACAGTTTCTGCTATTTTTCAGAGTTCTTGGGACATTGATCAGCTCATTTGCAGGTTTTGATTCATTATTGATTGTTTGTAAGAGTTATTGTACTTGCATTTCAATATTATTAATGGATCGGTTCAATCTGAACCCGGGGACGTAGGAATTCCGAACCCCGTAAACAATCTCTTTTGTTATCTGAGTCTTTTCAGTTTTTCTGATTATTTATTTGCTACACAAGTTTTCTGCACTTCTATGGATGCAAAATAATCAGAATTTAATCAATTTGTGGATTCAAGAATACTTAAAATTGGTTAAGAAAATCACGATCTTTGGAAACTTATAAAAGTGAAAAAAATACAACGCTCGTTTTTAGATCATGGAATGTATCCCCACTTTGAAAATGGAGGAGCCCGATTAAAATTTGAGATGTGGTAGTGAGGAATTCAAATCCCTCACCCTATATTTGATATTATTATTTCCAACCAATATACCCCATGGGCTTGGAGAAGATTATCGACGAGGATATGTAGTTTTACCACCTATTTAGGGGATTGATAAGCCTATGTAAGGTCCTCATATCCTTGGCTATTTACTCAATCCATTCCATAGGCATCAAATTTGTTTTGATCTCCATTAGAGATTTGGAAAGATAATTATAAAGACCTTGAAGGACATTTAAGGAAAGAGAGAAGATATTAGTGGTAGGCATATTATTATCATAAAAGGATGTAAAAGGAATTTCAGCTTGCATTGTTTGCGAGATGCTCATTAATGGGTCTGAAAATTTAAAAAGTGTGCTTTCTTCACTAGTAAAAATAAGATGGTGGCCCTCCCACTTCATCCCATTCAGGTGGATGAACCCTTTTCTCAATGGGGACTTGATTTTATTGGTATGATTAATCTTGTGTCAAGTGTAAGTCAAAAACAGGTTTTAACAGTGATTGATTACTTTACCAAATGAATGGAAGTTATGATAATCAAGGAAGCTACTAAATCAACTATCCTCAATTTTCTTCAGGACATTGTGATAAGATTTGTGGCTCCCTAAGCCATTATTTATGATAATGAAAAATACTTGTTAGGATTTAAATTGTTTGATTGGGATATTAAACATGGATTCTACTTGAAGACTTCTTCCAATTACTACCCTCGGGGTAATGGAGTGGTAGAATCTACCAATACAAACCTCATCGAAATCATGAAAAGAAAAATAAAGATCAATACAAGGAAATGGCACACCAAGGTAAAAATTCTTTTTGCTAACATGATCACATCGAAAAGGGAAATTGGCGACTCTCCTTTTTTCCTTATGAATAATAAAGAGGCCATGCTTTCATTATCTCTAGAGTTACCTTAATTGGAGTTAGCACATCAATTAGAGTTTGAGGGTGAAGATAAGATAACAATTGGGATGGAGAAATTGGTTGAGATTGAGGAATTGAGGAAATTTTCCATGATCATATTAGAAGAACATGAAAGGTTGATAAGGCATTGGTTTGATAAATCTAAGGCATGTGACTTCAAAATAAGAGATCTAGTCTTGAAATGTGACACAAGAAGAGCTAAATTAGGTCAGAACTCTAAGTTTAATGCAATTTGGAGTGGATCGTACATCATAAATGGTTGTAATGATTCTAACTCTTTTGATTTATCCAAACTTGATGGGGAGGAACTTAAAATCCCAGTGAATGGGATCTATCTCAAATCTTCTCTCTAAGTTTGTTTCTTGCATCTTGTACATATTTGTTCTTGTTCTTGTTTTTTTCTCTCTTTGTTTTTTGTTTGAGGTTTCCTACTTTAATTTTGTGTTGATCATCATTCGAGTGCACTTTCCTTAATCCTTTTGGTGATATTTTGAATAAGTGCTTTTGCAAAATTTTTGGTCACATTTGCATCTCACAAGTCGAGATCTAACGTGGAGAATATTAGAGCAACTTTATCCTCATATGCAAATTCAATAAATATTCTAACTCCATGCCCAATGTATGCTTCAAGGCTACCGATCTTTACATATAGTAGGAAGATGTTCTCCAAAAGTCACCAAAATCGTGTCCAAAATCGCACCCCATGCTATTTTGAACACATCATCCAAATTTTAGACTAAGGAGGCTCCATATTCTTAATCTCATGGAATGAAGGTATTGAGGATTTAGTTTTCTATGGGAAACTGGTCAAAATATAGTCTTTGCGGCATGTGAAAAATGTTAGTGTTTCGCAACTTAGAAATATCATTGTTACACGGACTTGGAAAATATGGAATTTCTGAGTTTGTTAATTTTGTATGATAGAGAATGCAATTTTATTAGTAAAAGAAATGGTATAAGGACAAAGTGTCATGATACAACACATGAAAAAAGCAAGCAACTTTGAAAACAACTAAGGTTAAAGTCATTTGCAGAAAACATAACTTAGTTTTCTAAGGGTTTTCTAAATATAGTGTTCTACATTTTGAATCCTACAAAACAATATAACACTTATGTAGATGAAAAATAGATAATACAAGGAAAAAAATTGGGAGCAATATTAAACGGCTAAGTATGGAAGTTTTTTCATTGTTGTGGATTAAGAAAATCATCTAAATTCTATGAGGCGTGAAGAAGGCGTGTTTGCTTTGAACCGAGATGCTCAACCACCTCACCAACCTGAGTTTATTTCTAAGTGAGTCATCTTCCTTTCACTAAAAATATAATGGTGTGTTCTTGGGTGATTTCATGCACCCGTACCTAACCTAAGTTTGGTCCTTTATATTGGTGGGCATTACTCACCTGGATGTGATCACTCTCTTCTTCCTTATCTCCTAAATTCTATAAATGTAAGTGTTTTGAAACATAATAGGGGCTTGATTTTTACAAGTCGACAACTCTAAATTTGAGCTCGAAAACATCTTCTTGCGGCCTTTATAACTCACATGTGGAGATTACTTTCCTTGCCTCTATGATTTTAAATTAATACCTTTTATATTAATGCAAGTTTGGCTTTGTTTCTATGAATGTTCTACCTTCAATGTCAATATGTATACCCTCTTACACACCTTCATTCTTTTCCACTTATTCTCCTTCAAATTTGTGTGCATCCTTTAAATCTTCACTCGTATGTTTACATTTGTGTCTATTAGAGCCAAAATTGATCCATTTTCTAGTTTGGTGCATCACCTCCTTTCTATTTTTAGTTTTTTCTCCTCTCACCCTATTTCATTGGAGTTTCTTAGTTTAGGATTGGATAGTGTTAGAGTAGAAGTTGGTTAGAGTAGTTGCAGTGAACTAGGATGAAAGAAACCAACCCTTTCATATGAGAAATCCAATATTCTTTAGAGGTTGATCTCATACAATCAAGTCCCACATTGAGAGATCATGCTATGTTTCGCTAAAATTTTTGAAGCAAGTTTCAGCATGGTACAAATTTTAGTGACAACATGAAACAACTTCTAACATATTAATTTAATTTAATGACTTTTTAATATTGATTACATTATACTCATGTGTTAAAAGATATTGACTATGAGGCTTCATAACTACTTTTCTAGTAACTTTTTTCTCTACATGAAGTTAGAACATATAAATTCACTTCTTTCATCACCATTTATGAAATATTTCATGCTATAATAGGGTATCACTATGACCAACTCAAATATACCATCTACATCAAATAACTTTTTTATTCTAAATAAACCCTAGAAACAATCTTCCTTTTTTCATATGCTGCACCACTAGCTCCATCATGTAATCCCACATGTTATTCCTTCTCATTTCGGTAACCTAGAGAAGAAAACATCACATTAATATAACAGAGTTTATAAATAAATATATGTACACATATCCCTTTATAGTAAATATTTTTCAATTTCGTTTTTACTATCCATAACTAGTTGGATTATAAATTCTTTTTACTAGGTGTACATAAATCTCTACAATTTCTTGATACTTAGAAGGTTCTTGGCAATATTTTGGGTTTATTTTTTTCTCTTTGTGGTTCTTTATTTCATTCATATAATTCAAAAATACTACCATGTTTCTCCTTTAAATTTTATATTGTCCCATTCCACAATGTTTTCTCTTCAAGAATTAATGTACATTCATATTTTAAAATAAATACATGAAAGTTTGATGTGTAAGTGATGCACTTTACAATTTCTTTGAATGGCCGTTATGAGTACCTAATGGTATATAAGGTTTTGAATTATGTTCGTTATAAAGTTAAATCATTGTTTGTCTTCTCTTTTTAGTGTTGATCTTTGTTTTGTTAATGTGTATGATGCTTTAGCTAAGAATTAAATTATTATGGCATGGTATATATATAGGAGAGATTTTGAGGTTTTCCAATGAAATTGATCTTTGTAGATAAATATGATATGGAGATATATATAAGAATTTGTTTTTGTATTTAGATAAGTCAATTAGATAAATAAATATTTTTAACATGGTTTAGATTTTGAACAAATCAACTATTCTTTCAAATGTTATTGGTAGCTATCTCCTTCCCGAGTTCCATACAACTACGGAGAAGACTGTGTTTTCCACACATAGGTAGTCAAACTTTCATTAGCACATGATTTTGTATAGAATCATGACATTGAAGCAAGGCCGGAAGGACTTAGTAGCAAAAAGTGGCATCCAACTCTCTAAGGATACTACTACAATGATTCCTAATGTTGCACTCAATCCTCAAGAAACGATGATCAATAGATAATGATAATATAATACAGTTATGGAAATAAAATTTATAAAAAATATTCTTCTTTCAAAACAATATAATGTTATAGTATAAAAGTGTAGCCTATGTTATCCAAATGTCATTTAAGTGAACAAAGTTTGCCTATATCTCCTAAAATCATTATAGTACAAATGTAGAGGGATATGAGATCTCCGATGCCTATTTTCATGCGAGAAATGAAATCCATTTGAGCAAGACATCATCTGCAGAAGTTCCTAGTTGGAGGAGAAAACTAGTAACACTCGCAAAAAGACGTTCTAAGAACACACTTCAACCTAACACTTAACCCGAAAATGTGACTAATTTTTTTTTAAGTTATGAAGAAGGTTAAGGTACAAGATTATTACAAGGGTGCTTAACCTTTAGGGTCCTTGCTCAAAATTCTATAGGAAGGTAACAAGGATTAATTAACTTAATTAAAAGTTTTCTTCTCTTGATTACCTTAACCTTATGCTAATTTATTAAATTCATTACCTTAATAGCTAAAAGATCCTTTATTAAATTTCCTACACACACTAAGGATTATAAGGACATTACACCCTAGGCAATTAAATGGCCCCACTCACCCATCTACACATACCCTTAAGGATTTTACATTAAACATTTAAATTACATTTATACTTAATAAAGGTAGGGTCAATCCTCCACCATTGGATCAAATCCATCTTAGCCACTAGATCCTAGGGTTCCCATCCTTGCCCTAAAATCCTTATGAAATTCTATTAAAACCTATTCTCATTCTATTCTTCTCATTTGGTTCATTTTCTTTTGTTAAATTTGCAGGTTGGAGAGGAGGAAGCCATGGGAGCAAAGGGAAGAAGCCATGGAGGAATTCTACATGAAGATTTAGTCTAGGTTTAGTTTAGTTTTAGTTTTATTTATGTAATCTATTTCATTTAAATATTGGGAGGATTTCCTCCTCCAATCTAGTTTTTATTCCAAGATTATAGTGTATTGGGTTTTAAATTTGGGGCAAACCCTACCCCTTTGTTATAAATGAAAGAATGTTTTAGATTCACCATTGAGTGTTTTGTTATTCCAATCCATAGTATTTCTCTTTATTTTACTTGTTGGTAGTAATAGGTTAAATTTTACAACTTAGGAATTAGTGAAAACTGGTTAAATTTCACGCACAAGTGCATGGATCCGTAGAATTCTATCATAAGTGACAGGACCACCCCTAGAGCAGATCGGCGCTAGGACCGCCCACCTACTGGTGACAAATAGTGGACCGCCCCCTCTCAGAGCGGCGGTTGTGAAACCACCACCTTACTCTGGGTGATAAACACAGGACCGCCACCCTACTGAGTGGCGGTTTTGAGACCACCGCCATAGCCTGAGCGGCGGTTATAGGACCGCCTCTCACAGGGGTGGCGGTCCTATTTCTTGAAAAAAATAGAACCATAATGCCGAGATTTTTACAAAAAACTAAAGTTGCTAAAGGATGTAAAAATGCATTCTAAGTTTGTTTTTGTTCATTCCAAGTTCCAGATTTGAGGTTTAGTGCTCTATTATTCATTTCTTAGTTAAATCTAGTCATTTTAAAGTGTTTTCAACTCCATTAAAATTCATCTACTTACAAGAATAATTTCCATTTGTTTAACTAGTTTCTTCTTTCCATTACAAGAGAAAAAAAAGGAATATAAATCAAATTCATTACTTTGTCATTTCCTTGCTATAAAATCAATATTTCTAAATGCAATATATTCTAGTTTGTTCTCTCTTTCATTTTACTATAATGTTCATACATTCAAAATAACTAAAATAACTTTATTTTTCCATTCAAATTTATTATACTAACAAGCTCAACTTCTAACAATTTCTTTCTTTTTCTCTTAATACATGTTTACAATACAATAACAACTCAATGAAAATATACTTTCTTTTCCATTGTAAAAATAGCTTAATCTTTTAACACAAGCACTATTTTTCTCACAATGCATCCAAGGTTTCAACAAGAAGAAAATACTTTCTTTTATACTTTGCAAACTAACTCTACAATATTCACAAAGAAGAAGACTTCTTTTTCCATTTCAAACTAATTCACTCAAAACTTTCTTCTTTCTTTTCAATATAAATTACACTTCCATAGCCACAATGAAATACAATATGTTTCTTCATAAGATTAAAACAATGTTCTCCACTTGATGTGGGAAGTCACACAAAAATATAAATATAAGAAAGAATACATTATTACAATTTCTTCCACTCTAAGTGGGTAAAATACAAAGGAAATTTCACATGGTCATCAACAAGACTCCAATGCTCCAAACACCAACAAGGTAGCTCCTCCAAAAATTTTCTTGATTCACAACAAAATAGGGGAGAGGCAACGCTCTCCACCCAACCAAGATACCCAATGGAGAAGAGAAGCCATCCTCTCCATTGGCCCCCGAGCCCCAACCACATTACAATGGGAGAAGATCTCAACTCATGGAAACTACTAGCTTCCACAATACTTAACATATAATTTCACATTCATTCCATTTACATACAAACACAACAACAACTCAACAAGAAGAAAACAATCAAAACAACAATATAACAAGGCTTATCAAGAAAGCCAAAAGAGTAAGACCTATGGGGAGGCCACTTATGCCTCCCAATGGGAATGGGTGCCCACCTAAAATCCTCCAATGCAAAACACAATTCCCCTACCAACTCTTATGCCTCCCTCAAGTACCCCTTATACCTCCATACACTCTTATGCCTCCCTCAAAAATCTTATGTCTCCCTCATAATAAGAACAAGAAGAAATGCAAGCATTCCTCATACTAGGTGGGGCACCCAACCCAAACTCCCTCCTCAAGAAAGTGATCTCTTATGCCTCCCTACAAGAAAAAATCCCCATAGTCTCCTCCCACTCCCAACTTAGGCAATCTACCCACACCCAACAAGCATTCCAAAGAGACAACAACACTCAACACAACATAAAAACACATACAATAAAACAAATAACATAATTTAAACTAAGGTGAAGCTCCTACCTCTCCATGGTAGAGCTTGTTCCAAGTATGAAGTTCCAAGCCTCTCCAAAGACCAAGCAAGCATCCACAAAGCTCCAAAATCCACAACTCTCTCCAAAATCCTCTCACTCTCCAAAATTCAAGAGACTAAAAATGATCATCCAACCCCAAAACAAGCAACAAGAATTCAATAAATAGAGAAAAGAGAGGGAGGGATGATGTGGCTCCAAGTAGGATGCCACCTCATTTCCTCTCCACTCCACATCACTTAGTCAACCTCATATTCCAATGCACCATTAATAAGTGGTTGAGGAATGACAAGAACCTTACACACTCCATCTAAGCCCACTCCCCCAAAGGAAAAATTAAATATTTGAAAGAAAGTGCAATTAACATTTCACCTTTTTAACTTCCCAAAACACCTAAAAGAGCCTAAATTTGACCCCCAACCCATAGGTAGGGTTGGCATGGCATTTAAGAGGTGTGGGACAAGTTTGACTTGTCCCACAAGCTTCCAAATTTGGCCTCTAAGGCCAAATTCGAGTTTCCCATGAAGGGTAGAGTGTGCTACACTCAAAAATCAAACACACTTCACTCAACACAAAATCCAAGAGTAAATCAATTCTAATAAATGAACTCCTTTTTGGTCACATCTTTAATTAGTTTAGGACAAATTCAAATTATCTTAATTAAGACACTACAACCCATGAATAATAAAAGGGGTAAACACAAATCCAAAAATCTAAATAATAAAACAAGTAAATTTCATTACTAAAGGAAAACACATCCTAACATTTGTCAAAAAAGGAAATTAAAACAAAACAACACATGACCCCTAGGTCACAATTTTCTCCTAACCAAATAATTCTAACACACACAATTACATGTTGCCATGGTGACCCTAGTTGAATTCTTCTCGAATTCCGATGTGGTTGGTCTCCAATCCCCGATGTTGTTGTGAATATAATATACCTACAAAATAGAGGATACCTCCTTCGGCCTCATGGCCGCATTAAAACATTCATGCCAAATATGCGATATAAATCTAAAATCAACTATATATGAATTAATATCATCTATGCAAATACGATATCACTTACAATTTCTAGCACATTTCTATTCCACATTTCATTCATGTCAAAACGATCACCACATTAATCCAATTATCAAGATCTACTCAATATGACTAAATATATCACATGTCAGAAATATAGATAAATAACCATGTCAAAAGTATATCAATATCAACATCAAATGTCTCCAATAGTCCATATGCATCATATAAGAATCAAATCAATAATAGTTCAGTATCTTTAATATCTACTAGCATGCTAAATCAAAACTATAATATAACCATAAGTGCAATGATCAAAGATCGAAACAATAATAAAAAGGTAAAGGTGGTAAGAGGAATACCTATTTTGGATGGTTGAGGTTATATGCACACATGTAGTCATCTTACCACATGAATTCATGAATCAAAGTGATTATGAGACCTTCCTTTTGGCTAGGAGGAACTACCTATATAAGAACCAAAACAAGACCACCAAAGAGAGTTAAACAATATATGCAGTGGACTACCTAGCATGTGCTAGATCCTGGAAGTGCGATACTTCCTAGATGGTTATCAATCCACTGTTTAAAACAATTCAATGCTGAAATAAAGTAAATATTGTCCTACTATAGTTTAATATGATTTAGGCATCTCATACAAAATGCAATAGGCTAGATCTAATCTAACAAGCTAGGCTAGAAGGAGATCCAGAGGTCAAGTAGGTTGGTTATAGGTGAATCTGAGCTAACAGCTAGGTTAGATACAGATCTGAAGGTCAAATAGGTGTTCAAGTAGGTATATGTCGTCAAAAAAGTTGTTATTCGTAGAGATCAAAGTGTGACATGGAGACCAACCACCATGGTTTTATAAAAACTATGATGGTTTTACTGTAACCGTGACGATTAGAGAGAACCGACGATGGTTAAGTCAGGGGTAGAATCACATAGCCTAGGGTTTTTAGGAGTTTTGGGGAAAAAGTGGAGTGGATAAAATGGTGGGGGATTGATCATGCAGAGGGGGTGTAGATATGTTGTGAAGGTCTGAGACTACTGAGGAGGTCAAATAGGAAATTGGGCCAAGTATTAAGATGATTGGGTATGGAAGGTGGCTACAACTGGAGAGAGGGAATGGACAGAGGGTAAAAGACTAGGTTCCTTTACCACAAAGACTACAATGATGATAAGAAAATGAAATAGATGGAAGGAGGATACTTACTCTTTTGTGAGGTACAAGTCTAAAGAATAATGAAGAAGTTGTTGCATTGGAGGATGCTGGGAAGAAAGTTTCACTGTTGTGCCAGTGTATTTGGTTGCCTTTGTTGATCACAAATCAATCTTCATTCTGTTGCTGTCACGTCATCTAAAGAGATCAAACTCAAGATCAAAGTTTTTCAACCAACAACCCATATTACAAAGCTATAAATGGGTCTAAATAGGCCATTTGGTCCATTCCGGTATAACCGGCATCGGTTTAGGTGAACCGACATCGGTTTAGGGAAACCGACATCGGTTTGGGTGAGATATCTCAGTTGTTCAAAAGTTTCCTGGAAGTTGTTCCGCCATTTGATAAGGGTCTCTTCTTTTCTCGGGTGAAAACCGACCTTAGGAGGCTTTTAATGTGAGGTGAGGGGATGGGTCTAATGTTAGGTTTTATTTAGGACATTGGTTTAGGGTTTAGGTTAATGGGTCAAATGATGGGGGTGGTTAGGTGAGGTGCATTTAATAAAGGCAATTATATTAAATAGGTGTGTGAGGGTAGTGAATTAATTTAATGTAAATAATTAAATTAATATGTGTGTGGGTAAAAGGTCATTAACTTAATTAAAATAATTAAATTAATATGTATGGAGGTAAATGGCATTAATTTAATTAAAGTAATTAAATTAAAATGTGTGGGGTGCAGGAGGTAGGTGATAAGGTGTTGAGGATGAGGAAGTGATTATAGGGTGCGTGGTAGGGGACCAAGGTGATTACGACATGATTTCGGTGTCTACATTTTGCCCTTTTTGTTGCATAGCTTGTATTGGTAAGTGACGTGAACAAAAATAGAGTGTGGTTGCCCCAAGTGGGAATGAGGGTGATCCCCCTCAAACCAGAACTGATGAGGTGGCAGAGCACATCGGTGAGTGGTTTGATAAAAGTGGATGCAAAGTAGAATGATGAGAAATGAGGAATGGGGTAAAGGGAAAATCGGGCATATAGGTAAATGGGTAAATGGGCCAAGGTCAAAGGTAGGGCAGTTGAACGCACACACACGTATAAACTGTGACACGGTACTAGGTTGAAGAGCTTGCAAACTCTACATCATCTAAGGTCGATAGGTTTATCCAAACAAGGTTGAAGTGATTCCAGTATCCAAGGTATAGGATATGGTCAGAAACACAACGTAGGTTAGGTGCAGGAATGTTTAGGTATGTTTTAGTACACCAAAGGTAGGGTTAGGATAAATGGTCATGGCAATAGGCTAGGTAAGGTCATTAGGTCAATCAACACAGTAATAAAGTGTCAAGGGTATAAATGAGACATTGGTTCAAAGGTCACAAACAGTTTTCTGGTCCAGTAGTAGAAGGTCACAACACGGGTAAGGCCGAGGTAGGGGTAAAATAAGGAGGCATCAATCAGGTAACGAGGTGAGGTTAAAGAAGGTGGAGGGCCAGAGGGGAAGGTAAAGTGGTCCAGGTAGGTGTAGGGAGGAAAAGAAAGAGGAGGTAAGGAAAATGAGGTCAATGTGAGGGCAATGAGTATGCAGGGTAACCACGTCGGTGGTCGATATGAACCAAGGACGGTGGAGAGAACCGATAGCTGAGTTAGGGGAATCACTAGATCAATCGGTCAAGGGTTAACCACATCGCATCGGTTGAGTCAGGGTAGGTATAAAAAGTGAAAAACCCACATTTTGAAAATTTCATTTGTGCATTTGGAAAAGGAGAAAAGGACAAGAAGAGAGAAAAGAGGAAGAGGACAAAAGAGAGAGTTAAAGAGCTTGGTCGGTGAGCCACATGAGGTGAGATTGGTTGAGTGAGAGGTGGGGACACGAGATTTTATCGATCGAGGTGATTGGTGGAGAGATTATGCATTATTGTACATATGATTCGATGTCATATGAGGAGATATATGAGGTTCATTTGATTATGTGTTGTGATGATGTATTGGTTTTACTTTATGATGATATGGATGAGAAAGGCATGATAGAATCAAGTCATGTTAGGCATGGATCGAGTCATGTTGGTTTAGGCATGGATCGAGTCAGTTAGGTTTAGGCATGGATCGGATCTTAGGCATGGATAGGTGGTTTTAGGCATGGATGGATGAGTCGTTGGTTTAGGCATGGATTGAGTCAAGGTTTGGTTTAGGCATGGATCGAGTCAGGTCAGTAGGCATGGATGGAGTCGGGTTTATTTAGGCATGGATGTTCATTTTGGTTTAGGCATAACATGTTAATTTCGTAATGCATGTTAATGCAAATGAATGTAATGGTGTAAATGTTTAAATATGGGTTATAGATGAATATGGGAAATAATGGTAGTGGTAAAAGAGTGTGTGAAACATGAGGAGTTATGTGGGTATATGATGTGGATATGGGATATATTTTTTTTTTGATATGAACAGGAAATCAGTAAAGGTGGGGAAAATGGTTAGGGTAAAGAGTGGCCGAGCTAACCTTCCAAGGCCCCATGCCCTGAAAGTGCTACCTACATAGTCCCGGTGAAAAGGGACCTCAGACCAATGTAGTTCTCCCATAAGCTAGGAAGAATATGAGAAGATAGAAGAATAGGTAGTGAGGTTGATAGTTAGTTGATTCGAGGTCATAGGTATGATTAGGTCAAGGTCGATTAGGTTAGGTGGAATATAGGTAGATAGGTATGGGTGATTTTAGGTCGATAGGTAGTGTTGATTCCAGGTCATAGGTATAATTAGGTTGAGGTCATTGATGTTGGGGTTGAGAATAGGTAGATAGGTAAAGGTGATTTTAGGTTGATTGAGGTGGGAGAAGAAAATCCCAAAAGACAGGTGTCGAGGGTCTAGTCCTATATAGGAAGATCAAAAGGTAATGAAGAAGAGAAAAGATAAGAGGGGGCAAGAAAGCCACCCATTGGCAAGGATCAAAACGTATGAAACACATCTACAGATAGGCTAGTGAACGTAAGACCCTAAAGACATTGCATGATTGATTACTCTAAAGGTGAAGAATAGTCACAAAATCACCAAATGTCATAGGTTCAATAGGTCCCTTGAGGTAAGTATGAGTGAAAAGACAATGGGTAAGGAGGTGAAGGTAATTGGGTCATAAAATGGGAAGTAAAATGCCTTGGGCAATAGAGCCAAGATCACAATAGGCAAGTCCATGACGAAAAAGGTTACTTTTCTTTTTTTTTTTTTTTGACTTTTTAGATAGACTGATCGATGTGGAAGTCTATACGGGATGAATATATGTCTCCTTGAGGTCTTCGTGAAGCTGATCGATGCGGGAAGCTTCTGAATTTTGATTTTTGAGAAAATAGTCCTCTTTTTGGAAAGACTATGTAGAGAGTTATGAGCTTTTTATAGCTTTCCTTCGAGGGAGCAGTCTACTTATAGTGATAATTGAAGGTGGAAGATGTCCTTTTGAGGGATTCATCTTTTATATTGGAAGTTTGACTCAAGGAGTTAATCCCTTTTTTTGAAATATTTTTGGCTTTTAAGTCATGGACGAGACTATAACGAAGCATTTGGTTCTTGTTGAGAAGGCAAGGGTGAATGACCATGGGATCTCATCTAAAAGAAGATGAAAAGTATCCATGAGAATCATGCCATGTGCAGAGCCATGGTGCACATATTTAAGATAAGGAAAAGGGTGATGGGTAATCACATGATTCTTGTTTAGTCATTGAGATGAGGTGTGGAAAAGAGAAAGGTAAATGGTGCTCAAGGGATGAGCATGAACTAGATAAATAGTGATGTAGGACTAGAAGTCAATAAGTAGAATGGTCAAAGATGCAAGGCATTGAGGGGCTCAGGTTCGGCTTACCATCAAGTGAAGACAAGCGATAAGCACCTGATCCATAGTCATGGGTCACGATGTATGGTCCAAGCCAATTAGGAGAAAATTTTCCCTGTTTTCTTTTTTCTGCTTTGGTTACGTGTTGATTTTCCTTGAGGACAAGATCACCGACCTTGAAGGTGTGTTCATGGACACATTTTTCATAGGCACGCTTGATGCATTTTTGGTAGACTTGGAGATGGTCGAGAGCATGAAGACGACATTCGTCTAATAACTCAAGTTGTGCTAAACGGTCTTGGTGAAAGTCATCATCAATAAGCATATCTTGAAGAGAGATACGAGAGATGGGATCTAGACTTCAAGAGGAAAACAACCTCGGGTACCAGAGACCGAGAAAAGGGAGTGGCAAGGCAAAGTGGGAGGTGCGAATACTAGTACGGTATGCCCAAAGAGCGAAAGGAATGTGCGTATGCCAATCCTTCCCAGTATCATTAACCACTTTCATGAGAATTTTGTTTAGGGTTTTGTTGGTGGATTCAACTCTGGCCATTGGTTTGTGGGTAATATGGGGAGGAGAAGCTTAGCTGGATGCCAAAGGCATCGCAAAGTTTCTATAGAGTTTTGTTTTTGAATTGTTTTCCATTATCAGTGATAAGGTGATGTGGAACACCGAAGTGACAAATAATGTGATGATTGATGAACTCACATATTTTCTCAGCTTTAGTGGAGATGAGGGGTATGGCTTCAACCCATTTGGTGTAATATTCGGTAGTGGTGATGATCCATTGATGTCTTAGGGAAGAGTGAGGATTGATCTCTCCGACAAGATCCAAACCCCATTGAGAGAAGGGCCAAAGGTCACGAGTGACCTATAAGGCATGACTAGGTGTGTGATGAAGATTGGCATGTTGTTGGCATTTTACACAATGCTTAACGTAGTCACAACAATCATGATTGAGGGTCAGCCAATAATAGCCTAGGTGAAGAATGCGTTTAGCAATAGCAAGGCCACTGAAGTGACCTCCACATATGCCATCGTGAACTTCTTTAATGGTATAGGGATTTCAGAGCTGGTAAGGCATCGTAAGAGAATACCATCAAAGCCTGCATTTATAGAGAAGGCCACCCATGATGACATAATGAGAGGCCTTTTTGAGAAAGGTGCGTTGTCCATTACGTGTGAGATCAAGAGGCAATATAGAAAGGGAAAGGTAGTCCGCAAGCTACTTATACCAAAGGTCTTGTGTGTTTAGTGAGGTAGTTTAGATGAGGTTAACACAACAAGATTTATAAGAAGGTCTCGGTATGCATTTTATGGTAACAAAGATGTCTGAATCATAGAAGTGAAGTAGGTATTTGGGAAGCAAGGCAGCCATGGTATCCACAAATTTATTGGTGGATCGCGAATGGTTTGAATTTTATAGCGGTCAAAGGTAGTCAACATGATGTCGACGTAACATTTGTACTCTTGAAGTATTTCATTATGACACTGATAAACACCATTGACTTGGTTTACTACCAGTTGAGAATCACCAAAGATATTAATGGACTTAACCTCTAAGGCATAGGCAGTCATGAGACCCAATACGAGTGCTTCGTATTCGGTGATATTGTTGGTGCATTCAAGTCGAGTTTGAATGATAAGGGCATGGGTTCACCATCAAGAGGAATGAGGATAATGCCTGCACCACCCCCACACTAACATTTGGAACCATCAAGAATAAGGTCATTTGGTAAGGGTCATCATCCAAAGAGAGGTTAGCAATGGATTCATCAAGGAAATCAAAGTTTGAAGATTGATTCCTAGAAAGAGGCGCATCAATGAGCTAGTCAGCAATGGCCTGGCCCTTGATAGATTTTTGGTGGATGAATTCGAGGTCTAGGTCAGCAAGAAGCATGAGCCAACATGTGTGAAACGTTGATTTTGGTAAGGTTTAGCATACATGAAGTGTAAGGGGTCAGTGTTGGTCACAACATAGGTTTTGTGGTTGAGTAGGTAATGGCAAGTTTGGTGGCAACAAAAACTAAGGCTAAGAAAAGTTTTTCAGGGTGAGTGTATCGGGTTTCATAGTCCATAAGGGTATGGATTATGTAATAAACCACCTGCTCCCTATGTTGTTCATCACGATGAGCGAGCATAGCCCCTAAAGAGTGATCGGTAGCTGAGATGTATAGATAGAAGGGTTGGTCATCTTTAGGTGGAATAAGTACGGGTGGTTGGAGAAGGTATTGTTTTAAGGCCTCAAAAGCTTTGTGGTAGTCGTCATCCCATTTGAAAGAGACATCCTTTTTGAGAAGGTGATGAAATGGTTGACAATGGTCGAGAGTTGGGAAATGAAATGGTGAATGGATCTGCAATTTACCTTGCAGGCTATGGAGTTGTTTAAGGTTAGTGGGTGGAGGCATTTCCAAATGGCCTTGACTTTAGTAGGGTCAACTTCTATACCACGGAAGGAAACAATAAATCCCAGGAGCTTTCCTAAGAGAACCACAAAGACACACTTTTTAGGCTGAAGGCGGACACAATATTTAATGAGGTGGTCAAAGATGGTTTCAGGACGGTGAGGTGCTCGGCGTGACATTTAGATTTGGCCAAGAGATCATCCACGTAATCTTCCAATATGTGATGCATGATATCATGGAAGATGTAGGTCATAACCGCTGATAGGTGGCACCAACATTTTTAAGGCCAAAAGGCATGACTCGATAGCAGAAGGTCCCCCAAGGGGTAATGAATGTGGTTTTGTGTTGATCCTCTGAGCGAGAAAGATTTGGTTATAACCCAAGAAACCATCCATAAGTGATAACATCTCATGGCCAGTGGTAAGGTCAACCAACTGGTCAATACCAGCAAAGAAAATCATCTTTTGGGCAGGCAAGGTTGAGATCACAAAAATCGGTGCAAAATGCAAAGTCCCCTATCACCTTAGTGACAGGGACGATGTTAGAAATCCATTGGGGGTAATCGATGGGTAAGATGAAGGAAACTGAGAGAAGGCATTGAAGTTCTTCTTTGACAAGAAGAGCAATGCGAGGGTGCATTTTCCTCAACTTTTGTTTTACGGGTTTGGCATCGGAATGGTTACAATATTGTGGACCATGATAGTGGGATCAATGCTAGGCATGTCAACATAGGACCAAGTGAAAGCATGGCTATGATTTTTAAGAAAATAAGTGAGGGCTTCCTGTTCAAGCAAAGATCCAGAGATTGGCCAATCTTGAGAATGTGGGGGTCATCCTGAGTGTGGATGTTGACTTCGATAGTCGATTCATTCAACATTGTTTGTGTCTCATAAAGGTAACGACCAGAATATAAGAGTCTTCAGCACCAAGGTAGGTGAGTATGGACTCATCATCCTGACATTGAATGACATTAATAGGAGTATCATCCCCTATCATGTCAGGATACAAGAAAGGAAGAGAGGAAGGAGCCTCGCCATCACAGTGATAGGTCAGAGGCCCCAAGGAAATGGTATTTATGAAAAAAAGGTAGGAGGGATAGATTCAGGATCCATCACTCCTTGGTGAAGGTGGTGAAGGTGGGGTAGGTGAAGAAGGTGGAGAGGGGTCAATGTCTTCAATGAGTTCAATACGGGCTTTTGGTAGGTAGTTTGGTAAAACCGATTCCACTACGATCATTGTGTTTATGCGTGGTACATGAAATAATGGTGTGATGACCTTGCTCATAAAGGCCAAAGCCAAAACCCTTCCAGGCACAGTGGTGTAGGAAAGTGTGAGCAAAGCGGTGGTTGGTAAGTGACTGAAGGTCACCGAAAAGGTCGGGTTTGTGATGGTGGTTCGGTGTGTAAGTGGAAATATCAAGTCCCCATAGGTAAGATGGGTACGGAGGTGGGGAGGACCATAAAGGAGACGCTCGCCTATGCGGTGATCATAGTGAGGATGTTGGTGAAGGTTTCCATACTCTTGTGGAGTAAGGAATGTATTGACATTGTACAGTGATACTCCCCCATAGTGAGGCATTGAAAAACACCTTCCAAGGGATCAAAGTGGTTGATATATGGGTGGGAATGGAGGAAGCATTAGAAGTTAGATCGGTGGAGGTGTCGCTTAGTCAGAAGCTGATGTGTGACTGGGAAGCGACAACATGTGGGAATAGAAGATTTGGGTGAAGGTGAGGTCACAACACACCGTGGATGGGGTCATGTGTGAAGAAGATGTAGGTAGGAGGTAGATGCCTTAATAGGTACAAGGACATCATTGGGCCAAAGCATGTTGTAGGTTTTGAAAGGTGATGGGTCACCTGAATGGTATAGAACATCCTTCATGTTCAAACTTTACACATCGGTGCAAAGTAGAAGGAACACAACCCATGGCACGAATCCAGTGGTCTCACCGAGCAACAAATTGTATTAAACTCCCCCTTCCAAAATATAACAACTCAAGAATAAGATGGGGACCCACACGAATGTGGAGGATGATAGTGTCGAGTGTAGAGGTGATAGCATCATTGAATGAACGCAACATGACTGGATGTTTATGCATGCAATTGTTAGGTATGCACATTTGTTCGAATGCGTGAGAGGAGATGATGTTAATGCTAGCGCCCCCATCGATCATAACACATGTTGGACGCATATATTATCGATATGGATGGAGATGAAAAGTGTAGGATCTAGGTCATCGGTTTGGTGGGGGACAATTTCTTCATCCGAGAAACTAAGGATAACAACTTGGTGAATAGGTGGAGGTGATGAGGTAGATGGAAATTTGGTGAGAGAAGTGACATGATGAGGTGTGATAATAGATGCTACAGGTGTGGGGTCATTAGGTAAAACCTCAATAGATTGAAGGACCTCCATGAGGGCTTGACGATGTGACTTCGAGGTTTGGATGAGATCGTATAAGGACATTTTGAGGGGAGATTGATGTAATTGTTTGAGCATGGTGCGATGTGTGACGCCATTAGAAATGGGGTATGTGGGGCCATGAATAGTTATTTTAGGTATGGGTGTAGATGGTATGTTGGGTATAGGATTGGTTGGTGGGTTAGTTGCCTTTTCTTTGCCCTTCTCGCACATGTAGTGATGTGTACCATGTTGATTTGAGGGAAGTTGGAAAATGGAGGTGTAGGTGTAGGTAAGTGGTATAACGACACGAAGGGAAAAAAACCTACTGAGGAGAAAAGCCCTATGAGGTGAGTTGGGCGCAACACATTTGGGTGGTGGCGTGGCAAGTTCTCTAATGTGAACCATGTTAATTTCAAATTTCAAGATGGAAAGAAGGTGGCTCATGAGTCATGAAGGGTGGAGGTTGGTATAGGTGTAGGAGGAAGATGTGAAGAAGGTGGTGAGGGTGAAATAGGTTCATCATCCAGAGGTCATCATCATCAAAATTGGGGTCGAAGGACATAATTGAATGAGGGAAAATTTTAGACCCTTATAGCTTCTCAACATCATGTCCTCGAACACGATGGTAAGCACAAATTTTAGTATCATCAAACCCTTCCGGTTTAAGAGGGTCATAAGGTCTAAGAGGAGGGAGAGTGATAGCAGAGCTTTCCAGGAGGTTAGCCAAGATGGTGGTGTATGATCCCACCAGTGGATCACAATGCAAAGTGAAAGTAGGTTTGGTTGGAAGATTGGGTAGTTGTGGTGGTAGTTGAGGTGATGCAATAGTGTATTTGGGTTGTACTTTCTTTGGTGTAGGTGCAGCAACAAAAAGAGGGGTAGGTTTAACCACCTCTTTGGAAATTAACAGTTTTTTCGATTTTTGGTGTTTTTCTTAGGTAGAGGTGTAGGGGGAGCACGTGATGTAGATGGCAAGGCAGATGGTGGGAGAGGATGAGTGACCCAAGGGGACAACTGAGGTGCAAGTGGTAGGTGTTGGTCGAGGTCGAGAGGGAGGTATAGTGAGGTGGAAGAAAATGTCATGGTAGTGAAGGAGGTATAGAAGGTAATGGTGGTATAGGAGGCAAAGAAGTTATAGATGGTGATGAAGGATGCAAGGTTTTCCTAGGTAGAGCTATAGGTTGTGGTAAAGGGGTCAAGGGAATTTTAGGTTTACCCCTGGAGAGAGTAGATTTTGTTAAGGTAGAGGGGTGAGGTCCCAAGATGGATGGTAGGGGAAGGTGATAAAGGTGTAGTCAGGTGAGGTCGATGTGTGCAGGATTAGAAGGTTGGTTTTTTCATTTAGGTTGAGGGATTGGTTCAATAGGTATATGGGAAGATGTGGTCAAGTGTATCCTAATAGGAGGATGTGTAAGGTTTGATGTGGGTGTGACCCTAGAACACTAGTGGGTTTAGATACAAGAGATGATGTTGAACACGCTCGGCAAGCAAGTAGAGGGGCGGGTATAGATGAGGATGATGCAATAGAAGATGTATCGAGAGTTATGTTCATGTGTGGTTTTGGGTTGTTGAAACTTCTTTGATAAATGGTAGAAGTGTCAAGTGGAAGATGATTTTCATTTGGGTCAAGACCGGGAGTAAGAGACGCCCCCAAAGTGAAGACCTATCAACATAGTCTAGGCGGTCAGCCAAACGTGAGAACGACACTGTGGTAGATGAGGTAGATGTGGAGTGAGTGGTGATTCCATAAAATGTGTCTGAGAAATAGGAATTCACTAGCTTTGGCCTCTGTAGGTAAGAGAGCCAAAAGTAGGTCCACAAGATCTTGGGTAGCTGATGGAGAATGGTCACCGAGCGGTAACGAAAATCTATTGGATCCTGAATAGGTGGAGAAGATGATGGGTAATCCTCTATGGGTAGAGGAGGTACAATTGGTAGCGTGCTCACCGGTAGGGAAGTCAAGGGGAAATGATATCGGTGCTAATGAGAGACTCCTCCACAGGTGTACGGGGAGGTGAAGGGCTTTCCTCTATGGGTAGAGGAACAGATAAAGTAGGTTCCTGTGGGGTAGAGGATTTCATGCTAGGATTTCCTCTATGGAGGGATAGGAGATATTTGGGAATCAAGTGGTAAGTTGGTAAAGATAACATGTACCTCACGTGTATTACTTTCATAGGTGAGGCATCACCAGTTTGATCATTAGATGGGGAATGGTTAGGGAATGGTTTCTTGAAATATGAAGGTCTTGATTGGCAGGTGCATTAGGGTTATCCAGGACTAACTCACCGCTCTCAAGCATTCCTTGAACAATGTTTTTAAAGGTGATACAATTGTTATCACTATGACCATTTACATGGTGATAGTTATAGTAGTCATTTTCCTTATACCAACTTGGTATGGGGCAAGAGGGGTCAAAACCAGTATGTGGTTTGATAGGAGGAAGGGTGATGGCATTAGCTTTAATAAGCTTTTCTAAAATAGATGAATATGGTTCCCTAATTGAGGTGTATTTCTTTTGTTCTCGTTTGAATTGGAAGGCTTGGACTGGTGACAGATTGGATGAAGGTTTAGCATGATTGGATGGATGGGCAAGGGCCAGCCTTAAGTACCACTACGCTGGCAGTTCCTTTGGCTTTGGAATAACTCATCTGAGGTTTCAAGGAAGAGGAAGTATCATGTGATTTAAACGAGGAGTTCTTGTTTCATAATTGTATCTTCTTCTCTTCGATGGCATGAATTTCAAGCTTACGTGCCATGGTGAAAGCCTCATCGAATGTGTAGGTTCAGCACTGTAAGGTGAGATATGTCTAAGACAGCTCGTGAAGAGCTCTATGAGTTCAGTTTTGGTAATTAGAAAGTGAGTTGGTTGATTAGGCTATGCCAATGAGTGAAAAAATATGTGATAGATTCATCGTCATATTGACGCGTGAATAAAGATCGGTCATGGTAACCTTCTTGATGACGTTAATCGAAAAATGATCCAAGAAGGCTTGGGCTATTTGGTTAAATGAGAAGATGGAATGTCTAGGTAATCCACTATACTAGTCCAATGTTGGACCAGTTAGGGACATGGGAAAGGTTGAAAAAGCAAAGCATCATCATGGGAAATTAAGTAACACCCATGTTTTAAAATCGCAAATGTTGTCATGGGTCTTCCTTAAGTTAAAGCGGTTAAAACTTAGGCATATCCCAAAGGTACGGGATATGGGCGAATGGGAATGGATGGGTGAATAAGCTCATTACAAATCTCGTCATAGGTGAGAGAATTGTGGGAGCCGGAAATAGATGCTTCTAATGTCTACATCTTGTCCATCATTAACTTGATAAAGTCATTATTAGGTTGTGAAGATTGGGTACCCCTGAGTGAAAGGAGGTTGTTGTTGGACATATGAAGAATAAAACATTCCGAGTATGGTGGTGTCAAATAAGGAGGTGGGAATTGAGAGACATACATAGAGGGTATATACCGGATCAATGACCTGACCGATGAAACAGGGGCACCTGGCAATAGGTATGTGAGGGTGGGGACACTTGTAGTGACCCTGGTAGAGATGGGAGGTAGAGATCGGGGAATATAAAGGACAATGTTTTGAAATGGGGTAGTGGTTACCGACACCAAGGGTGGTAGCGTTACAGATGCGGTATATATGAGACAACAGTGTGGATGATGCTATGTTTTGGGTGGTGGATGCAAGGTGGTGAGAGAGGTAGCTATGAGGTGGCAGATGGGTGGTCAGTTGGCATGGGACCTAGCTACACACACAACCGGGATAAAACAAGTGAGGTCACCGTGGTAGGAGGTTGAGCTGAGGTGGAAGCGATCATTAGGGATGGAGATAAGGATACGGGAATGCCATAGATCAATTGACCCGAGGCATCTCGAGTGGAGGAATGGGTGAGGTAGTGGTTCAAAGTATTGGGATTCTGATCCAGGAGTCGTGCAAACTCCATGTCACCTATAGGAATGGTGATAGGTTGATTGGGATCCATGGATGATGAGATGGAAGGTGGTGAAGGACTAGGTGATGAAGGGCTAGGTGGGAGTGGTAGTTGACTAGCATCAAATACGAGGGCACTTGCCTGACTACGGGTTAGCACCATGTGGGTAGGAACTGATTTGGTGAGACTATATTATGTCTGAATGGCACAAAACACAATAGAACTAGGAAAATAGTCAATGGTGAGTGAATTAGGTCAGCTGGTGAGCTATAAAAAAGACAGGTGATCGATGCCGCTTGGGTAAACCATGATGTTGGTTAGGCTTAACCATGCTAATTATCATGAAAACCAATAGTCTGTTAAATGATGGTCCCAGACTGACAATTTTCACACAAGATGAGACATAAGGTGACTGTGATTGAAGTAACGACAATATGAAAGGTGATAGGAGCCTTTTACAACTCAGAAAGTGAAATAGGTGTCTTTTGGATAGGTATCCAAGAAGACTTCAGACCGACATCGGTTGGGTTAAACCGATGCTGGTTAAAGATAACCGTAGCTTACATTTATGTGAAATTGAAATAGAGAATAAGAAAAGTGGTTGTGATTTAAAAATCTGGTGTTGAATCAAACCCAGAAGTCTGAGAATGATGTAGATGTGGTCCAGGCACACTCAGACGAAGTTAGAATACACCACTATGATTGGGAGTGTGCAAGGAAAGACAAAAATAATGATCGAAAGCTCTCACCTCAAAATGCAAATCAAGCAGAACACTAAGAAAGAACGTTCCTAGAGTGCCTATTCTATTACGTTTGTTCAACTTATGCTATTTATATGGACTGACTGTTATGAACAAAACAATAGAATTTCTTGGTGAGGAAGGCTTCCTACGAAGAAAGAATTCTAAAGGGTGAGGTTTCAAGAATGTTATGGCAGGGGGGGCTTCACTCTGAAGTATGACTCGACAAAGCAACTGAGCTGGGTGCCCACTGTACCATGATCGTGTGATCACCTACAGCTTCTTCCAGGTAGGATGTTGTTTAAGAATGTATGTATTTTGAATTTTTGTGTGGTTTGGTAAGACTCATAAAAGAGAAAAAGGTAGAAGTGCTTTTCACGATTTGTTTGTCAACCATCACCGGGTCATGACTTCCAATGTATAGGTTTCCTCAATTAATGTGAGCTAATGAACTAAATCAAATGTAGTGTACTTGTTTTAAACCCAAATCGAAAGTATGATATTTGATGACAAAATAGATGAACAGAAGAGGGATGCTCTTTCACTAAGATGAAGAAAACAAGAATAAGAAGGTTCTTTTTAAATACACCAAAAGAAATGTGTCTTTCAGAAAATTAGAAGAAGAAATGTTACCATGGAGAAAGTCTTAATGTGAATACTACTAGAAGGGAAACAAACACACACAATTTTTCACCTAGGAATGAAGAAAGATGCAAGGAACCCCGAATGGGTCCCACCGGCGTGCCAAAATGTTTCACCTGATTTCTTAGTTTTCTTGAGAAGTACTTGACAAAATAGATAAGGTAAAGGTGGTAAGAGGAATACCTGATTTGAGATGGTCAAGGTCAGATGTGCACGTATCTGAATTCCAAATCAAAGTGATTGTGAGACCTTCCTTTTGGCTAGGAGGAACTACCTGTATAAGAATCAAAACAAGACCACCAAAGAGAGTTAAACAATATATGCAGTGGACTGCCTAGCATGTGCTAGATCCTGGAAGTACGATACTTCCTAGATGGTTGTCAATCCACTGTTTAAAACAATTCAATGCTGAAATAAAGTAAATATTGTCCTACTATAGTTTAATATGATTTAGGCATCTCATACAAAACTGCAATAGGCTAGATCTAATCTAACAGGCTAGGCTAGAAGGAGATCCAGAGGTCAAGTAGGTTGGTTATAGGTGAATATGAGCTAACAGGCTAGGTTAGATATAGATCTAAAGGTCAAATAGGTGTTCAAGTAGGTATATGTTAGAAACAGTCATTACTTTATTCGCAGAGATCGGTGAAACACGAGACCGACCCATGGTTTTATAAAACCAATGACGGTTTGAATGTAACCGGCGATGGTTAGAGAGAACCGACGATGATTAAGTCAGTCAAATGGACTCACACACGCCTAGGTTTTTGGAGTTTTGGGGCAAAAGTGGCATGGATAGAAGGATTTGAGAATTGATCACATAGGGGATGTAGATATGTTGCGAAGGTCCGAGACTACCGAGGAGGTCAAAGAGAAAAATCGGGCCAAGTATTAAGATGATCGGGTATGGAAGGTGGTCAAATCGGAGAGAGGAATGGAAAAGGGTAAAAGACTAGGTTTCTTTACCACAAATACTACGATGATGATAGGAAAATGAAATAGATGGAAGGAGGATACTTACTCTTCTCGTGAGGTACAGTGTCCGAAGAATAATGAAGAAGTTATCAAGCGTTGGAGAATGTTTTGGGAAGAAAGTTTCACTATTGTGCAAAGGTATTTGGTTGCATTTGTTGATCACAAAAATCAATCTTCGCTTCTGTCTGCCGCATCTAAAGAGATCAAACTCGAGATCAGAAGTTTTTCAAACAACAACCCGTATTACAAAGCTGTAAATGGGTCTAAGTAGACCATTTTGGTCCATTCCGGTATAACCGGCGCTTCGGTTTAGGGTAAACCGACATCGGTTTGGGAAACCGACATCGGTTTGGGTGATATATCTCGGTTGTTTAAAATTTACCAGGGAATTTGCTCTTCCATTCGATAAGGGTCTCTTCTTTTCTCGAGGCAAAAATCGAACCTTAGGAGGCTTTTAATGTGAGGTGAGGGAATGGGTCTAATGTTAGGTTTTATTTAGGACATTGGTTTAGGGTTTAGGTTAATGGGTCAAATGATGGGGGTGGTTAGGTGAGGTACATTTAATAAAGGAAATTTTATAAAATAGGTGTGTGAGGGTAGTGAATTAATTTAATGTAAATAATTAAAATAATATTTGTGTGGGTAAAAGGTTATTAACTTAATTAAATTAATTAAATTAATATGTATGGAGGTAAATGGCATTATGTTAATTAAAGTAATTAAATTAAAATGTGTGGGGTGTATGAGGTGGGTGATAAGGTGTTGAGGATGAGGAAGTGATTATATAGGGCTGCGCTAGGGGACCGAGGTGATTACGACACAATTTCGTGTCTATAATAATGTTCTAGTATAAAAGTGTAGCCTATGTGATCCAAATGTCATTTAAGTTAACAAAGTTTGCGATATATCCTAAAATCATTATAGTACAAAGTAGAGGATATGAGATCTCCAATGCCTATTTGCATTCGAGAAACAAAATCCATTTGAGCAAGACACCATCTGCAGAAGTTCCTAGTTTTAGGAGAAAACTAAAGGAAACAAACCAATTGGAATGAAAAATGTGGCAATGCAAAAATTGTAAAATTATGTTTTTGATTTTCCCTTCCGATCTTTCAAACTTGAGTATGAAAATTTGGGCCCCGATGTTTGATGGCTAGGAGGCCCTTAGCTATTTTCAACACACTCTTTTTGCAGAGGGGTGCCAATTCCACATTTTCTTCATATTTACATTGTCACATTTTAGCATATAAATGCCTCATATTATAATTACTTTTTGCATGTGGGATTTATTTGGAATGTATTTATAAAGTTCCACATGGTGAGTCCTTAATCCACCACTTGGCATACCACCACCACTCACCAAAACTCTTGTTAGCTAGAACATTGAATATTCAAACAATCCTCTCAACTCTGCGGGGTTTTTCACATCAACCCTCAATTGCCAACAATCACGCACAATGCAGCAGGTTGTTTTACCATAATCGGCAAACCAAAAACATGCATGACTAATCCTATCAACCACGTGGTCGACGTTAATTCCATGCACAACCAATATTCCAAGTGTTTAAATGTCAATCGGGCATTTATTTCAACCTTAGTGACCACAACAACCCAACCAACTCTCCCACTCGGTAATGGTCCACACAATGTAGTGGGCTGTCCATCTCACCAACCATTCACGAACTCATGGGAAGTTTTTCCAAAAGTAGAAAAACAATCAACGGACATGGTCGTAGCCTCGAGAATAAAGGGTGGTGAAAGCCTATTTAAAGGCTTAAAATAGTTCTCATCTCACAAATGTGGGATAAAGTTCCCAATAAAGGTAAAATGTGGTTCAATGGAATTGGGGAGATTTGACTACCAAATCAATATAGGCTTGGCCTTTAGACCACGATGGTCACAATACTATATAAGAGTGAGTTTTATTTTATAAAAGGTTAAATGATAGAATGTATATTTTTTAAAAGAGTAGTTTAAAAAGAAGTTGAGTTTTGAGAAGTTTAGGTGAATATTTAGATCTTGGTGTAAACTAGAAAGTTGTTTGGAATCATGATCCACTCTGATGCATCTACTATTTTTCCAAAATGAACTTATTTTTATGTATTTGTAAAGTATGAAAGTCACTTTTGATGGAGAACAAGGGGAATGGACCATGCAAGTGCTACGGAAGGTGGAGGACAAATGTTGATCATCGTCAAAGTCTTCGAAGGTCTAAATACACAATGTTTTAGGTTTCGGGATCCATATTTATTCTTGTAAATTTGATTGTAATTGTAATTTTGACCATTTTTACTAGATTGGTTTGAATGAACTCGAGACATGAAAATTTCCAAAATCCGTAAATAATCTTGTGTCATCTTATTTTGATTTTAATTTTTTTGATATTTTTTAATTAATTAATCGAGTTGAATTGATTCATATTTAATCATTTATGATATTTCGAGAAAATTGGGTAAAATGAAATATGGATTTTTTGAATGAAGTGATGATCAAGTGGATTTTGGATGATAAAAAAATCGGTTCTATTTTAGTTTTCAACACATTTAAATTTTGGATTCATACAAGTCATAAAAACCAATATGTTAATTGATCATTTTTATAAACATTCAAAAAAATTGGGGGCTTTTATTGTTGTTTATAGATGAATTTTTCAGATATCATAGCTGATTGAATTCGGTGGGTTTAATTTCAATTTGCATTTAATATCAGTTTGGTTTTATAACTCTAGAAGATTTGTAGACATTGTCGGCTTGATCTTCCATTTGCAATGTTCATTGTTTGGGAAGTATAGGTTGTTTTTAGGTAGCCATGGGTAAAGCCTTGAAAAAATAGGGTGTAAGACCTTGAAATCATAAAAATAGATTTAGGAAGAGAATACATTCATAAAATGCAAGCTCTACTCCTTGGAACAGGGATTGAACGCTTGAAATTAGAATACCAAGCCAAGGACAAGCTCTTGGAATGATTGTAGTGTGGTGAGTAGAAGAAGGATTTTCCTTCCACTTCAGATGTAGAAACCATGACAAATGATTGCACTGTAATTTTATCACCATGTTGTTCTTCCTCCCATTCAGATTCAAGTAATGTTTTTGGTGAATTTGAAAAACATACTAAGGGCATTGGATCTAAATTATTGTTTAAAATGGGATTTGATAGAAGAGGCCTTGGTAAGAATGGCCAAGGTATTTATAACCCAATATAGGTAGAGGATTAACATCAAATTGTAATTTTGGGTTATTCTAGTGCGGGAATGGAATTTGGAGAGTTATTCAAAACCGCTAAAGGGAGACAAGCTTCCAATAGCCAAGTGATTACCCCACTAGTCGTGTAGGAAAATATTTGTTAGAAATATTGATTCATCATCACAAATTGATGAAGGATTGGGTAAGAAATTTCAGAGAAGAGGTAATGAGATTCCACCTCCTTGTTCTTACACAAATAATAATCATAAACGTAGCCTAGGAAATTGTAAAACTTCTTATGATGTATTATTACAGTTTAGAGAATATGGATTTGATATTTAGAAAATGGTGTATCCTTTTCCATGTACTTTTATGGCTTAATTAATCATTCTATCATCTTTTGTTGGAAGAGAAATTATTTTTGGTAGAAATGGTTTCCTAAGGATCTCAATGCTAAAGACTAATCTCGTCATGTTAATAATGTAGCCAAATTCTAAATGAACTCGATATAATGCAAAAAATATGAACTCCAAAGAAAATAGATCTCCTTTTTCATTCCTAAATCATGAATTACAATGTTTCCTAAATAGGAAAACAACTCCCAACTCAATTTTCCAAGAAAAATCTAACTAACTTTCACTAAATCTACTTTAGGTGGCAAAAATTACTATTTTTAGCAATTTACTAGAACCTGTTATTCTTAGTAAGTTTGCATGCTTATTTGTATGGGCACAGAAATTTCCACGCATCTTCTACATTCCTAAATTAGAGGAATTTCTAACTTTCCAACTCATAATGCAACTAATAAACTAAAATTAACTAATGCCCTAAAATAGGAAAAATTAAACTACAACTTAAATCCTAATTTTCAGCCTCAAGATGGTAGATTTCGGGCCCAAAAATGTGTCGAAACTTGCTCCAACTTGTAGAGTTAGTTTAACCAGTACATTCATCTCATTGAAACATGTGGTTTAAAAAATGGACTCAAATGGACACCTAGAGCTCAAGTTATGACCTTGTCAAGTTCCTACTAATTTTGGTACATCATTCTCCCCTGCTTGAAAAAAATGCAGCTCTTGCAAGTTGTCTTCTTCAAACTGCTTCCATTTATCTACATCCAACTTCTTAATCTCCCTCTATGACACAATTATTTTCCACTTGTTCCAATCCTTTCCAATGTACTAAATATTTTTGTATTTCCCAATCCTTTCCAATGTCCATTGTTTTCTTATCAAGAATTTTATCCACTTCTTCTTTCTTCTTCACCAAAACCTGCTTGCCTCCAGTCTACTAATTCATCAATAACATCCCCTTCTGCAACATACCCATGAAAATAATAAAAATCAAAAACATTAAAACGGAGAAATATCAAAATTCCCGGCATTCTACCTCATTATCATTTATTTTTTTTCACGATTTTGCGGGGACCAATATGTTGGTGCCCAAATTTTCTCACCCCATTTGTCATTAAAATCCCTCAGTTTACGGCCTCTATCATGTTTTTTATCTCCCCGTGTTGGTGCTTGAAAGACTTTTTCCTCCATTTGGTTGCCATGATTAGTTCCTTCCTTGGTCAAGATCACTTAAAGATCTAGAATTTGTTTTTCATTTCTCTGTCCATCTGAAGGTGTCTGTAAATTGGGCGTAAAACTCAAGTTGTTCCTCTCCTTCCATTTCCATAATCATGTGTCTTTTTGTCCTGTCACTTTTTGTCCCAAATACCTGAAGAAACGTGAATGGATGTAGCTCAAAGGATCATGTTTGAACCTTATAACATTTCCAAATTCTGTCCTTGAAGAAAATTTCATCTTCAAGCTCAAACGGTGGTTTCCTACATTTTTACGGTTTGACAGGTGTGTTTTTCATCTGTCAAATTTACATCTTTACATTAGTGGAAATGTGGCCCTTTTTGGTTGGATGTGGCTCAATGGGGAACTCTAAAAACTCTATGGCTCACTTCAACCCAAAACTTGTCCACATGGAGGAGGAACAACGCTCATTTGAAAAGTCACCTTTTGGTTTTGGCCTTGGAGTTGCGCGGGGGACATGTGGAGGATTCCGTTGCTTTTCCTAGACTTAGAAAAAAATTTCATGCATTTGGTATAGTTTTTGTGGGTTGTGCACATGTGGTGGGGTGGCGCTCAATTGAGGATCTGCCACAGGGTCCCACCTTAACAATTGCGACAGGGGGACAAGTGGAGGCTTTTTTTTACTCTGCTCTGTACTTAAAATTTTTAAGGAAATTTTCTAAAGTTTGGGACACATGGAGGGACCGTGCATCTTTGGGGACCAGCACCTGAGTTTTATTTTGAAGAAGTGCTAGGAGGACACTTGGAGGCTTCCACTCACTCTACCTTTTTCGGACTTTTCAACAGCCAAAGGAGACTATCTCGGACCTTAGACACATGGCACCTTCTGTTGAACCTTCAAATTTTTAACAGACTTTTCAAATGAGACACGTGTTGAGCCCACGTTTTTTGGGTCTCTACTTTTGGGGACCATCTCAAAATGCGCCATTGAGACACGTGGCAATTTGAAAAGTCAAAAGGCAGGGAGGCGGGCCATCGGAGGCAACTTGGATTTTTGCCCCTTATTTTCAAAAAGATTAAAGTCATCAAAATGACCCACAAGCTCGATAGAGAATAGTCAAAATTTTCTTTGAAAAGTCAACGGCGGAGGTGCGGACTTTTGGGGGAAATTTGGAAAATTTTCCTTTTATGAAAAAGGGGTTAAAGTGTAAAAAGGAAGCGTGGTTCCACTTTGGGACCCACATCAAAAGCTAAAGGCGGAAGGGTAGAGTTGTGAGGAAAATTTGGAAAAAATTTCCTTTTTCCAAAAATAAGGTAAAATAGCATAATCAAGCCATGGTTCCGCTAGGACTCACATTGGAACACTTGTCAAGCCCAATTTTCAAAGGTAGAGGGGAAGCAAAATGATAAATTTTGTATTTTTTCCCAAAAGGTGTAAAAAATAAAAAGATAACCCCAGCCCGTTTTAACTTGGATCTCCCACGTGGATGGTCCAAATTCAAAAGGAAATCGACGAAAACTATGCATTTGTATCTGATTTTCCGCCATTTTTGCTCCAAAGCTCCTGGGGATGCAAATTTTATGGTTTTTTATCATTTCTTGATGTCTCCTACATGCCAAATGAAGAGGAGAATTAATTTGATATCTTGATTTGGTGGGGAAGATCTGAAAACATCTTTTACCATTAAGGTGTGATCTGACTATCGGATTCGATCTGATTTTCCAATCTTTCCTTCCTTGGCATGCAAGAAACCAGATTTGACAGATTAGAGGAGGAAGTAGTTGGTGCGTGAAATGAAGAGTGATTTACAAATGAAAGAATTGAATGCTTTGGAAATATTTGAAGATATTTTCCCTTTGAGCACCTGACAACTTTTTGTAAATCTGATTCTAGGAATCATGATCAAAATCGTAACAAGCAATGGTGCTTTAAATGTTTTTTGTTTTGGGGGAAAACTTGTTGTAGATTAAATGTTATAAATTACATGAATTTTTCATGCAAATGGTTGGAGTGTTAGAGGTCGGGAGTTAATTCCTAAGAGAAAATTTTGACATAGCCCATCTTTCTGAGAAATCATCTAAGAACCTGTTTATTTCTTTTGTGTTAAATTTGATCATGTCAAGGTGGTTGCAAGTGAAGTCTGACCATTGACAAGCTCGAGATTGTTCGAAACTTTCCCCTATTGATAAATTTAATTAAATTTGAGTTAATCTATGTTGATTTTGAGCAAAATTGTGTCTCGCTTCATTTACGAATGTCTACAAATTTTTTATTATTCCCATTGCAATATTACATTGAAATATTTGTGAATCATACAATATCTTATCCTTGTGATAGTTTATTGGCATTTGCAATTTCATTCATCATAAGATCTTTCATTTGATAGTGAAATAAGAAAATTTAAAATCACTTTACTCCTAGCATGATGATAAGATTGTTTGTTAGCCTTTGAGGATATCTTAGGTGTGATAGAACAAAGGTTGATAATGTTTAATTAAGTTTTTCAATTTGAGCCTTCATTTTGGATTATTAAATTTTGTGTGAAAATGTGTTGATCTGGGCCTCCATTGAAGCACACCTTCTAGTTAAAGGAACATTTTAGTTGTTAGCTATTTTGAAGCCTTCCATTTTTGTAAAATCTGTCAAAGATCTGGAAAATCAAGTTCATTCTGCCTCACCTCCCACCAAAATTCATTTAAAAAATCAATCCTTGACTACAAGACACCAAAATTAGGTCCACTCCCCTTTGGTCCCGTGACAAATAAATACCTTGAACACACCACCTCCATGGCCCCCTCACCTTTTAACCCTCACCATATTTATTATTTAAATATCCTAATTTAGATAATTCCCACACATACACCTCACCTAGAACCTTTGGCCCTAAGACCTATTCTTAGTAAGTTGTCATAGAACTGATCTACAAACCCTAAAAATCAATGCCTACATTCCCTCTAACCACATTTTCTTAAAGGAAGCTTCCAATCTAATCCGTGAGTTAATGAAATGAGATCACGGAAAATCAATCTATAGTTTAGTAAACTAGGAAATCTTGCCTTGACACCCTTAACCATCGCCGATTCACCCAGAACCATCCGTCGACACTTTTAACCCCAAAACAACCTTATTTTTGAGTTTGGCAAAGGTTGGGTTGGGATTTAGAGATATCACATATTTTTAAGAACACCCCAAGATAGATTTGATCTAATGGCAAGAAGGAGAGCACATGTAGCACATGCGAAGATCTCCTAACATTTGGTGATCCTCTGCGCAACATTCAACCTCTTTATCAACACCTTCATTCCTCACCCACAAACATCCAAAACCAGATTCCAAGTAAGTAGAACATTTTACTCCTCTGGTTCACTTATTTCATCATTGTATTTTCATCCTTTGTTCTCCTAGCCACCCATTGACCTCCATTAATACTTACCCCTCTATTATCCCTATTAAAACCTTACCAAATCCCACCCAAACAACTTAATACCTCATTCCGACCAGCCTAGTCCTTTGTGCAATCATAAGGGATATAAAGCTCATTTTGTGCCATTCCCATTATCCCACGATGGCAGGCACCGGTTCTCCCCAATCGGCGTCGGTCACCCTTAATGGGCATCGGTCTCTGTATCTATCAATATAGCCCAAAACAAGAAACCTACCTTCCTATTCCCACATCACCCTTACTCACTATGACTTTGCCTAAGACCTCTGTCAGACCTGCAGAGACCCGAACCAATTACTTGACATTTGGATATTATTTTAACCTAGCTTGTTAGATTAGATATTTCTTATTGTGTTTTAAATGAGATACCTAAATTATTTCAATTACAATAGGATTTACTTTATTACCAGCATTAAATTGTTTTAAACATTGGATTGACAATCATCAGAAGTATCACACTTCCCGGATCTAGCACACTTAGGCGAAATCCACTACATATATTGTTTAACTCTTTATGTGGTGGTCTTGCTTTCCATTTCGGTAGTTCCTCCTAGCCAAAACAAGCTCTCACGATTAGCTATAGATCAAGGAGTCAACACGCGTGCAACAACCCGTCAACGAGATTTCAACAGGTATTCCTCCTACACTTGTTACCCTATTTGTTTCATCATTTTCAAAGAAACGTTTAAGAATCGGGTGAAACACCCATTTTTCCCCTGTGTGTGTACAAATGCATAATTTCTATTACCAAAACATATAGAATAAATCAAGTTTTCATTTTCTTTAGTAGCTTTGAACCTTGCTTAGAAAATATCTCCATTATCTAGGGTGACAACTCATGAGAGTTAGATTTTTGTTGTATTGATCATGTTTTCTTTAAGGTATTCTTAATAACTTTGCAAAAAAGGGCATCTCCATCTCCTCCACAAACAACGAGGCTCTGGTTCCTCTCACCTTGGTTGAAAGGCACAACCATAAAGTAGTGAGGATAGATCAAATCCTCTTGAGGTTGTTATCCATTTCCCCACATCCCCGAGTGACAAAGAGCAAGTTACATTTCTTCCCACTACAAAATGACACACAACATGATCTACTTGTCTCTAAGCTTCTGTCAAATCTTGATGTTGCTCGGGTTCTAGGGAGAATCAATTTAGGTACCAACATAATCTTCTTGTACTTCACTTGTTATAGGTTCCTTTTGGAAACCTTTCCTTCCATAGGTATACCATAACCAACTCACCAACTATAAATACCTTTCTCTGTCTGTGCACATATGTTTTTTCCTTATACTTATCATTACTATTATGTAGCTTCTTCCACACTTCTTCTTGTAATTTTTGTATATGTTCGAGAAAATGCTTCTGCATCATCACTAACTCTACCATCAACTTGTAGTTGTACCAAATCTAACACCCCATTTGGATTACTCACATACACAATCAAAAATGGATACTTTCCTATGGATATAATTATAGAATTGTTATATGCAAACTTAGCTTGTGGTAATGCTAAGTCCCATTGTTTTGGATTTTCCCCAACGATGAACCTTAATAGGTTTCCCAAACTCTGATTTACCACCTCTATTTTCCCATCAGTCTGAGGATGATAGGCACTACTTGAACTATAGTTTAGTTCCCAACTTCTTCCATAAATTCCTCCGTAGTGACTTAAGAACCTTATTTCCCTATATGAAGTAATGGTTTTTGGAACACCATGCAAATGAACAACTTCTCTAAAAAAAAATTTTCTACGCCTGTCACATCACTTGTTTTCTTGTAGGGAAATAAAATGAACCATCTTAGAAAACCTATCAACAACCACAAAAATTAATTCATTACCTCGTTGTGTTTTTGGTAATCCCAAAACAAAATCCATACTCAAATTTTTCCATGAACCTTTAGGAACATGCAATGTCATAAACAACCCTGTATTATCTGCATGGCCTTTTGAGACTTGGAAAATTCAAACCTCTCCACATATCTTACCACATCTCTTTTTAACTTTGGCCAATAATATTTCTCTACTACCAAGGCTATCATCTTATCTTTACCAAAATGCCCAGCCAATCCTCTGATATACAACTCTTTCACTATATTCTCTCTCATAGACCCAACTAGAATACATAGTTGGCATCCCTTGAATAGGTGACTATCTTATAAAATGTACTCATCTTGGACATCTCCTACATTATCTGACAATGGAATAATTAACCTTTCAACAATATCCTTGAAATCGAAATCAAAAGAATAAAAACCCTTCATTGCTTCAAAACCCACACCTCATTTTCCATAGTGGTAAATAAAGTCACATGCCTACTCAATGCATCTCAAACTTGATTATGTTTCTTGATTTATGTTTTAGAGAAAATTATAACCCTACAAAAATGATACCCACTTTGCATGCCTACTATTCAACTTATTTTGTGTATTCACATACTTTAGGGTTATGTGGTCTATAAATAACACAAACTCCTTAGGCACTAAGTAATGCCTCCAATGCCTCAATGCTTATACAATTACATAAAATTCCACATCATAAGTAGAGTAGTTCTTTCTTACCTCATTTAATTTCTCACTAAATAAATCTACTAGCTTTCCACCTTGACTTAGAATGACACCAATACCCACATGTGAGTTGTCACAAATCAACCTCAAACACTTTATCAAAATGTGGTAGTGCCAAAATGGGTGCCTCTGTCACCTTCTTCTTCAAGAACTCGAAAACTATCCTCAAGCTTCCTTTGTCCCATAAAAACTCCCTTCCTTTTGTGTAATCTATTATAGGTGTATAATACTACTGAAATTTTTAATAAACTTTCACGTAAAAAAATTAGACCATGAAAGATTCTTACCTCTATTATATTTCGTGGAGTAGTCCATTCAATAATTACCTTTATCTTCTCTAAGTCCATCATACCCCATTTGCTGAAATAATAAAGCCCAAGAATACCAAAATCTCTTGCATAAATGTGCACTTCTTCATATTTGCATAGAGTTTCTCTTTCCTTAACACTTCAAATATCACCCTTAGATGCCTCAAATGTTCTTCTTTAGTTTTACTAAAGATCAAGATATCATCAAAATAAACCACAAAAAACTTACCATTATACTCCCACAACATGGTGTTCATCAGTCTCATAAAATTACTAGGTGCATTGGATAACCCGAATGGCATCACAAACCACTCATATAATCCATTTCTTGTCTTGAATTTTGTTTTCCACTCGTCTCCTTCTCTTGATCCGAATCTGATGGTAACCACTTTGAAGATCAATCTTGGTGAAATACCTAGATCCAACAAGCACATCCATCATATCATCAAGGTGAGGTATTGGGAACCTATACTTGATTGTAATTTTATTGATTTCTCTGCTATCCATGAAAATTCTCTATGTTCCATCCTTATTTGGTGTTAATAAAGTTGGGATTACACACAGACTCATGCTCTCCCTTACAACCCCCTTTCTCACAAGCTCTTCCACTTACCTATTTAACTCTGCATGCAATGTCGGGCTCATCCTATAAGCCGCTTGATTTGGGAGTGAAGACCCTAGAATCAAATCAATATGGTGTTGAATATCTCTTTTGGTGGTAATCCGTCTAGTAGCTCATCAGAAATAACATCAAAAATTCTTCTATTAATTTTGTTATTTCTACTGGTATTTGCGCACTTGCAGGTTCATCCTTATTTGCGACTAGTGCATAAAAAAACTAGTTGCCTTTGCCTCCTTCACAAATTCCTTTGTAGAAAGCATATTTTCAGCCTTCCCTCTTCCTTAAGAGGTAGAAAAACTATTTTTGTGCCATCCTTCCAGAAAGTATAAGTATTCTTTCCCCATCATGAATAACTTTTCTATCAAATTTCCATGGTCTTCTTAGAAGCATATGACATGCATCCATAGGAATAACATCACACCAAATCTCATCCTTGTAATTTTTCCATAGAAAAACTAATTAAACATCTCTTATCAACAATAACTTCATTACCCTTCTTAAACCATGCAATACGGTAAGGGTTAGGATTCTTCTCACAATGCAGACCCAATTCTCAACCATCTCATTTGAAACCATGTTCTCACAACTACCACCATAAATAATAACATTACATACCTTTCCTCCTGAAGTGCATCTTGTTCTGAAAATATTTGTACATAGCCATGCATCCCCCTTGATATCCTTTCTTGGAGCAATCATCATCCTCTTGATCATCATATTTTCTCCAACATCTGGTGGAATTTATAGGTCTTGTTCTTCTTCTACTTGTTCATCTTCAACAAGATTTACCCTTGGATCATTTTCTTGCCTCTTGTCATGTGTATAAGAATGTAGGAATTCAAAATCATGATGCCCCTCTTCACCACATCTGTAACAAACAAATGGTATTCGTGGAGCCTCCCATCCCTTATCGATAACATATCCTCTGCCCCTAGAAAATCGTATGCCTCTTTGTTGATTTTGGAATCTTCTTCTTCTTTTTTCCAATCCACAAGGTGATTATCCCCTACCTTGGTGAAACCACCTCATTCCCGAAAAGTAGATGAGGCCCTCCTATTCATTCCAGGTGATCTCCTAAAACTTTGATGACTTTGTTTTTCCTCGGCCTTTAAGGCTAATTGATAGGCATCCTCCATGCTCTTAATCATGTGCATACTTATCTCATCTTGAATAGAAAATTTTAATCCATTTACATACCTTACAACCATTTTTTCCTCAGTTTCTTCATGCTCTACATGAATGGACAACTTGTAGAACTCATCTGTGTATTCTTGCACTATTGGTAAGTTCTGTCTAAGATTCTGAAACCTCCTGTAAAGGGTTTTGTATAATCCAAAGGGAGAAATTTATCTTTTAGCTTCTTCTCCATCTTACTCCACGTCCTAATTATTTATTTTCCTTTCTTAACTAATCTTTACGTAGGTGATCCCACCATAACATAACATGACCTTTCAATTTCGTGCATGAAAATGTGACCTTCTTTTCTTTTGACATATCCTTCCACTCAAAAAAATTTCCCCATGCTAGTCAACCAGTCTATCAGCTCCTCTAGTTTTAGACTACCTCCATACTTTGAAACATCAACTCTTATCCCATCATTCTTTCCTTATAATTCTCGAAGCATCCTTTCTTCAAAAGCTAAGGGTGGTACTTGCATTTCCTCCTCTTCACAAACTTCTTCTTCATTTGTGTCATCTCCACCTTGATTTCCTCTCTAGGTTATCATTGCAGCAAGCGTAAAAACTTGCCTCTGTAGATCTTGCATATTTCTATTCATCTGGGCAATACCACCTCCTCTTCCTCTTCCTCTTCCTGTTTTTTTAAAGGCTAAACCAACTCGATGCCGGATAATGCAGCCAAATTCTAAATGAACTCGATATCTCAGAAATAATATTAACTCCAAAAGAAAATAGATCTCCTTCTTCGTTCCTGAATCATGAATTACAATGTTTCCTAAGTAGGAAAACAACTCCCAACTTTATTTTCCAAGCAAACTCTAAATAACTTTGACTAAATCTACTCTAGGTGGCGAAATTACTATTTTTAGTAATTTACTAGAACTTGTTATTTTTAGTAAGTTCACATGCTTATTTGTACGGGCACATAAATTGCCATGCATCTTCTACATTCCTAAATTAGAGGAATTTCCAAATTTCCAACTCATAATGCAACTAATAGACTAAAATTAACTAATGCCCTAAAATAGGAAAAAAGCCGAACTACAACTTAAATCCTAATTTTTGGCCTCAAGATGGCAGATTTCGGGCCTAAAAATGTGCCAAACTTTGTTCAATTGGTAAGGTGGTTTGAATAGTGCATTCATATCATTAAAACATGTGGTTTCAAAAAAGGACTCAAACGGAAACATGGAGCTCATGTTATGACCTTGTCAAGTTCCTTCTAATTTTGGCACATAGTTAAGGTGAGAAATGAAAAACAATTTTACTCTCCCATGAAGGGGGAACCATTACACTCATTTTTGTATGAGCGGACACAGGGTTGAAATATGATGGAAAATTCATCCAACATGCCATTCGAGAAATGGTAAGAAGTTGGTTTATAAGGTAAAACAAAAAGAAGTTGTTAATCCACCAGTAGAAAATAAAACAACCTTGGATCTATCCACAAATTTCCCACATATGAGTCCATTTTATTTTGATATGGACAATGAAAAATCATTTGTTTTAATGGATAGATTTATATAGCATTGTTGATATTGATGAATATCATTTTTTCAATTCATTTTGTTACCTTTGCTTTTGGGATTCTTGTTGATTTTGGTAAAGGAATTAAACCCAAATTTTAAAAATCATTTAAAAGGAAAATTAATTTTGGAGTTATTAGATTCATGAGAGGAACTAAGAGACAAGTTCATCATGCTTAGTTATCTTCTTATATTTGAAAATTTGAAAATTCTCCATTTGAATCTCTTATTTAGCATTTTGAGTTCTTGATACAGTTTGGGTACAAGGAATTAAACTCATATTTTCATCTTTAGATATTTTCAATGGAAGATTATGTAGGTTATTGGGCACATTAGTAGTGTTAAATTTTTCATACTTGTATTTCAGATTAATTGTTGTTTCGTGAGTAAATATGTTGTTAGCATGTATATGTTTGATGCATTTTAAGAACTATACTTAAGGCACTTTGTTTGTAATTGTGAACACAATGTAAAATTTTGTTGTTACCATACTCTCAATAACATGTCTTATAAGACCCATGTGGGCAATAAATAAAATTTAAATACATTGACAAACATATTTGGAGTTGTAGTGATTTGAGAGTTTCATAAGGTCAATGGACTTTATTATAGCTGTTGGAATTTTGGTGTCTATTTATTATTGATCTATTTTGGGTGATATTGTATTTGTAGAGAATGGCCATGTCACAGGAAATCATTTTGACAGTTACCTATTTTGGCGTTTGATTGTCTATTTTAAAATTGATCAATTTTGTGATGGTAGTTGTAGTCATTGTGGTTTGATAGTTCTACAAGGATTCAATTAGACATTCACCTATTATTGGAATTTTTTTGTCTTTTCAAGTTGATCTATGTTGTTTGCAGATGTTGGAAGATTCATAGGGAATCAGTTAGACTCTAGCCTCTTGTTGGCATTTCTATTGTCCAGTTTAAACTGATCAATTTTGTGATATGATTTTCAATAATTTACAGTAAATTTTTTCCTACAACGTGTTTTCTATGAATATTGTGTGTTGTGAGTTATAGGAAGATGATTGGAAGTTTCAATGGGTAAAAAGATATTTTGCTTTGAACAAAATTATTCTCAGTGGGGAGGTGTGTTGGAAAACACAAGCATTGAGAGATGAGGGGTGAATCAGTTCTTCTCAAAAGTTTGAAAATATTTCAACAACTTATCAAGATATTTAATTCTAAATTATCTATACCTTTTTAATATTAAGACATTCACACATATGTAAAAGATAAGTAGTACACATGAACATAAGGTTTAATGTGGGAAACCCTTTATGGGTGAAAAACCCATGAAATCAATGCGCTAGCTTGGAAAAATTGTCCTATAAAGGTTACAAATATTTAAACTGTTTAGCATCCACTCAACTTGAACCATTAAATCCAATAATTTATTTAATCTACTACTTGACCTTTAACAAGCTTTTACTTGCATGGAAGCTTTAAATCCCAACATTTCAATAAAGCTTTTACTTGATCTTCTACAAGCTATAACTTAGAAGGAAGCTTTGACTCCTTATTTATTAAGACATCACTTAGTCTTCTACAAGATTTTTTTATCACCTTTCTTTAGTTTTCTCACACAACAAATTGTGATCACATATTTAAATCATATATCTTCTCTTTTCACCCTCCTTCTCACCTTGATTCATCTCTTTTCTCATCCTCTTCATCTGCTACAAAAATCTGTCATGCAAGGCTTCTTTCAACCATATATTCTTGCTAAGCTCTTCTTCTTAAATCACCCTCTCAAGAACCTACTAATTCATGTATGCATGATGTTGCAACTAACTTAGTCATGAAGGTATACTCCTTTTTTTCATCTTATCAAGCTCCTACAATACATGTTCACCAAAAAAATTCATACTTTTTCATCCTCTCATATATATGAGAATTATGCCTCTTGACCTCACCATCTTAAATTTTTGACCCTTGAACTTCTTGACTCTCCAATTTGTAAAAGAGAGTGTATGACATCATCCAAAAAATGATGCAAACTAATCATCACCTTTCAAAGTATGTTGCTACAAGATCATACCTTTCAGAGGATGTCATAATAGTTATAGCACCCATGAGGATAATGATAACACTCTTGGACACGCTACACCTTATGACATAACTAAAATGTTCCTCTTGCAAACTAAAAATCTGACATGTTCTTGTGTAACTACCATGTCATATTTGTCATCTTTTTCAAAAGACTCTTTCATGGCTTCTAGGATACCATACAAGGTAAAAGGTTTCATGAAGGTTAGTATGAGTTACACACCTCCTCTCCTTGTCCTCTACACACTTGAAAATTCATGTAACTCACTATTTCTCATTAAGGATCCATTAGAGCTTGTATGCACACCTAAAAGTATGAGCTTTTCAACATAGTCTTATACTTGGTGAAATAACACACTTTTATATTCATGTCATGCACCAATATCAGGATGGAGTATAATTCAAGAGGTCTACAACAACACCATGCACCTGGGGTAGCACTATCATTCATCATTCACATCATGCATCACTATTGGAGTAAGGTCTTGATGGCTTTGTATGCATTCGAAAACCCGTCTTCAGCTAATGAGAAATATTTTCATAAAAACTCTTGTTCATGGGTCCTATTCCACTTTTCTAGAAGTCACACATCCTTGGGCATCTCATTAGGTCCATATTTTGCATCATTTCAAGGTTTTTAGCTAGAATGTACTTGCATTTTGGGACTGCTAACTTAGGTTTTAAGACACAAAAACCAGTCTTGGTTTGCATGGATTCAAACACTTCAAATATCACTTTCATGGAAACTTAATGCATGAAACATTTCTCAGAGGACCTCTTTAATAAATTCATACCTTTACTTGCAAGACTTACATGGAGAAAAGTGCATTTACCTTCTTGTTTCTTAGAATTACTTGATAATCCTAGAATGACAAGTTGGACCATTTGAGCTCAAACCTAAACACACTTCACTTGGTCTCTCTTGGGCTAGAACATGTCATATAGAACTTGTATCAATATTCCATGATCACTTTGCAATCCATCATCAGGTTTTCACATCAACATCCTATCAGTCAAACATGGTCATCATTTTTCCTTGTTTAGCCCTTAAGCAGAAGTCTACCTTGTGTGACACGGTTCATCAATTTTTTGCATTTCACCTACCTAAATTTTTTTCATAGCACCTAGGAAACCTCCTAATATTGCTCCTAAACTAAATTTTCACCATGAAACTTTATCTACATGACTGCACCATCAAATATTTGTAAAACAGAGCTGAAATTATATCGTATAGTCACATTTGAAGGATGAAAACGATGCAAACATGATCTAGAATGAGTCCTTTATGAGTTCAAATCATCATTTTTACATGATCATGTAGTTTGAAGATAAATGCTTTAGTTCTTTCCTATCACTCTCAAAGGAGGGTTTTGAGAGGGTTTGGAGTGACTTCCACTTGTTAAACTTCATTCATAAAGGTTAAGACATCATTTTAATTCATTCCACCTCTATAATGTTCTAGATTCAATGCTCCACTAGTGAAGAGGTTTGGGAACCATGTATAAGTTTTACGTACCTTTGATCTCTTCAAAGATGACCATCAAGCTGAGAACTACCATTCTGAAAGCTCGATAGCACTAAAAACCTTCTAGTTCTTCAAAATTCTTCTTCACCTTTGCATGAAATCTTCTCCACAGTGTTGAGTTGTGGAGCACAATTACTTTAGATAAGTATCTAATGTAAAACTTTATAGAAACCATAGTAACCATCATTGGTTAGGAGGGATTGGGATCGAGTGACCTAGGATCGACATCGGTCAGTCAGGCAAGGCGGGCCGACATCACTTAGGGATAACAGACATCATTTACCATTGCGAAGATGTTTTGATTAACTCTCATGAATTAGATCTATTTTTAACATTAAAGTATATCTATTATTGTAATTGCATGGCTAAGTGACCTAAGTCTATAAATGACTATATAAGCTTAAAAGATAGGGTTTATAAGTAAGGATTAACAAAAATTAAGAAGAACTTGCAAAACGTTGTGAGAGAGGGAATTTGGTGATGAAGAAAAAGCTTGAGAGAAAGAAAGTATTGTACATCGAGAGGTGTGTAAGATTGAAAAATATTCATTGTATATCTCATCAAAGCTTTGGATAATATATTGGCTTGTTTCTTGGTGGATGTATCCCACACTGGGTGAACCACATTAAATCTTGTGTTGATTTATATCTCTTGTTTTGTATATTTCTTCTAGTAGAATATCCACTTTTATTTGCATGTATGCTTAGATCTAATATATTATCTATACAACTGGTGTGCTAACCCCAACAAATGGTATCATATATTTTTTTAGGGTTTTTAGTGTTGACAGGTTTACTCACAGAGGGTTTTCTGATTGAGGGGAGCTACAACAATGGCAGAAGAAAAAAATACAAGGTAGAGAAATTTGATGACCGAAATTATCAATTATGGAAGATGCAGATTGAGGATTATCTATATCAAAGATATTTGTATTTACCATTAGATGAGAAGTCTAGACCTATGAAGATGACTAATGAAGAATGGAATATTCTTAAAATAAAGGATTTGGGATCTATAATATTTAGTCTAGCATCCGCGGCTTCCAATATTACGAAGTGACTTCTACGATAGAGTTAATGAAATATTTTGCTAATTTATATGAAAGACCTAGTACTTCAAATAAATTTTATTTGATGAAGTGTTGGTCCGAAAATTTGCCAGTGGACAGGATCTATGGATAGACAAGCCAACAGGTGTGCGGGCATAGCCCTCTTTGAGACAATGAAAGTGAAAACTGGTTTATTTCTATTCTACCGGCGGGAATCATGCAAGTCCTATAGTATTCCACCTTCAGGGGTTTGGGATCTCGTCCTAGTTGGGGTATTTCCGACTGTGAAAAGAAGGGAATGAAGTGGGGAGAGGAGATAGGATAGATCTGAAGGGAGAAAAGAAATGAATTCCAAAGCAGAAAGGTCAAAGGGTTTATGTTTTGGGCTGGTAGTAAACAGAGCCAAACCTACTTGCATAAACGAACAAAGCAATACTAATGAGCAAATGACAAAAAAGTAGAGATAGATCTAACAGAATAAACATACAGATCTAACATAAGAAAGGTCTGATGCATAACACATGTATTCAACACAAAGTCTCAATATTTGTATTAATATTTTCTTCTGTTACAAAAAGTACAAAGCCTTTTCTTCTCACTTCTATTTTTCATCTAAAAAGTGTCCACCCCCTAAATACAACAAGTATTCAAGTATATATAGAAGGAGAAGGAGAAAGAAGGAAAAAAAGAAACCAACAACTAATTACAAAATATCTAAAAGTCAATTGTTGACTTTGGGCAACTTGGTGGATAACAACATCCCATGGTGCAACATGGATGATGTCATCATTTGTGCCAACATACTTTTAAATATTACAAAAAGAAAGCCAAGAAGAGGAAGGCTATTCGTCGTCATCTCGCGGCTGGAAGGGAGTATCCTACTTCTACTCAGGAGAGGCAATGTGGAATTGGGCCCGGTACTCCATGAATTTGTTGATCATTGGCTGGAGTTGATCCTATGCAGGACCCTTGGTGTGATCGCCATGACTTCACAAGTCTCCTGTTCATCTCTGAGTTTTCTAGGAGTTTGAAGTATTCATTACCTGCCTCCATTAGGTATCCCACAAAGTTGCGGTAGGCTAGAAGGTTGTTGATGGATTCAGCGTCAAAAGTAGCTTCTGGCCCTAACCCTTGCGAGACGATCTCTTTGAAGATCCGAATGGTTTCATCTACCTTCCTCAAGGTGAATGATGGAGTGAGCAATCCCAGAGACATTCTTAGGAAAATTTTCTCCATCTGATGTATTGCATCCAGGGCTTCCTCTTTGACCTTGTCAATCTTCTCCAGGACAAATTCCATCTGATCAACCCGGTAGTCCAAAGCAGCAAGGAATTTTTTGGGTGCTCTGGGGTGATCGAAGACGCTGAATTTAACTAAATCATCGACTGAGCAGTCAAGCATCTTCTGGAATGTCTCATGTTGTAACCTAGCATGGTCCAACTCTTTGGAGATAGGTCCTGTAATCACCTGGAGTTCCTTGTTCGCCCGACCAATATTCTAATATAACTCGGTGAACTTGATGATTACTTCCTCACTATCTTTGAGGATCTGGTCTCTCCAGGAAGATACTGCCATGCCTTGTTCACCAATCTTGGTGTATTCATTTATCTTATCCTGACTAAGGGCCTCAGGAGTTTTAGTGGCAGTTGTAGGAGGTGCAAAATCTTGGCGTATTTGTTTATCTTATCCCGACTAAGGGCCTCGGGAGTTTCGTGGCGGTTGTAGGAGGTGCACTTCCCATTTTACTCGTAGGGATTTGAGAAGATGTTTATTTTGCTCTTTTAGTATCCTCTTCTCTTCCTTTGCTTCCTAAATCTTCTTCAAAGGGCATCCACTGGAGATAAGGCCTCCCCCTTGTAGGCTCTCAAAGGATTTTTCCCATTGTGACTGTGTCACTGTATAATCTATAGGAGACAGATCCTTTTTATCCTTTGTGGGATCGAGATCACGCAATATCCATTACTCTTTCACATGAGGCGCTCTAAGAGAAGCGAGTTATTGGGTTTTGCTTCTTAGCTCCTTTTGTTGGAATGACAGAGAAGTCCATAGGTGCAATGGGGAATTTCCTCTTGTGTTGGCTCAGGTGTTGGGAGATCCATGCTAGACTTAAGGGAGTGGGACCAGCGGGAGAACAGGGAACGGTGGAAGAAGAAGGAGAAACTACAATGTACTTGGGGAAATGGGTTGAGATGCTTGGCGTGGAATTGATAAAGAACTAGAACCTCAGCTCACAAGGGTAGGAGTTCTGTAGGAGAGGAAACTTTTGGGGCATAAGGGAGCCGAGAGATGAGGGAAGAAATATTGGGGGACAACTCAGTGAGGGAAAAGAAGATGGAAGTGTAGACACCAAATTTGTGTCTTACGACCCCCATGCCCCGCATCTCATTTCGCAACCTAACCTCATCACCTAAACCTTACACAATTATTTATTAATTACCTTATAATTAATAAATCCACATACATATACCCGCCACCTCATTTTGCCACCTCATCATGACCTAGTCCTAACCCTAAACTAACCTAATTAAGACCTATAACTTGGTCTACATCCACACCCATGACTAATGACTCCTTACTCGCACCCAAACCGACCTCATAATGACTTTACCAAGCCCACAACTAATCCCTCGGGAGAAAAGGAGGGAAAGTTGGCTATTTTACTAAAAGTAGCCCACTTTGACCTGATCGATACCGGTTCCTACTCAACCGCCGTCAGTTATGTAACCGCCATCGGTTCCTGCCTCAGTAAATGACCTCCCCCATCCAAAAACAAGGGTCGGGGGATTTTTGGATTGATACGAACGAGGATTCATTGGAGAAATCCGGAATTCATTTGGACGAGCAGAGACAAGTGAAGAAACAAAGAAGAGTTAGCAGAGGAGGACATCAAGTCCAAGACCGCAACGGAGTAACTAGAGCCTGTGACACTCATCGAACATTGGGAGGAAGATATCTCATCTAATGATTGTTAGGTCATCCTACGAGTTCGCCTTTGTCATCATAGTCCTTGGACTGCGCATCCTCATCAATAACCGTAGTCCTTCCAAGACAAAAAGGAGTTCTTCTGACAATCGATCTCGATATCTCTACGGTACACGCACACCCTTTGACATTCAATGTATTCCTCCTAGCCCTAACCCTTATCTATTTCTCAAAGGAATGAAAGGATAGAAGCAACTCTATTCCAGAACCGAAACATTCCGTGCGAAACATTTTGGGCAGGTGGACCCATTTCGTGTTTCTTTGATTCTTGCTTGCTTTCATATAGGGAGCATACTTACTTTATTTTTCATCTTCTAAATATTCACAAGATATTTTGTCATTTTGGTAAAAGAATTTACCTTTCTTCTTCATATTTGCATTAGTGAAAGTCATATTCTTTGCTTCATCGAATGTCATTTTCGATTTGGGTTTAAAACACGTGCATTACATCATTCTTGGTTGTTTTTAATTCTAGTGAACATAGATTAAATGCAGTCGTACACGTGGGGTGATATCCATGGTATTGACAAGAAATTAATCTTACTTTCACCGCACAACACATACCAAATCACATCATAATCAACACAACAGCTCAAAACCCCCCATGTTCATGCGGTATTCCTCCGCCCGATTGAGGTAACCTTATAAGCCAAAACAAACTTGACATTTCCCTAAGTATTTTTTTTTAGGATTGACATCATTCTATGTCTAAAGGCATAAGCCCACAATAATTAAAAAAAAAACTAATCCTAGGTTAGTCTCGGATTTGCGTGTGCATCTTGCTTGTTTTTAACTTTGTTTCTCTTTCCTATCTTGTCGGTGATTGCTTGAGAATAGTTTGATAGATGTACTAAGCATTGTTAAAAACTCAAATCAGCAAACTCCTCTTGTTTCTTGCAGCTTATACCAGTCCTATTATACTCGACATCGGTTAGTTGGGATCCGTGCCGGATCTGATCTACCCGACATTGGTTAGCGGACCGACATCTACTTATCTTTTACCTTCCTCGACGAACCAAAGAACCTACCAATTTCACCATTCTCGAGGTTGTTTCTATTCTCGATAGATCAAACCCTCTTGTACTCTTGTCCATGGTTGTTATCACTCGGAAACAAGTTGTAGCCATGGTTTCACATGCCCGCTCCGTGCCTTTTCTGAATCACCCCCTTCACATCCTCGTGGGAATCCTACGGACACTAAGCCGAGGTTCCCAAAATCCCTATAGGAGATAAGGAATTTGTGAAATTTTTGGACGCTAATCCTAAGCGTTATGCACAATACTATTTGTCTCATGCCCCGACCGCAGACACCCGATGGTCAACTCCTTGTTGGCATGCCTATTAGTATAGCTGCTCATTTAGCTCCTTCTCCACCTGATAATTCTGCTTTGCCTTCCTTAGCCCTGTCTCCCAACTCGGTAGTTTCGGGGGTTCATACGGCATAGATTAGCTTTCCTTTGGTTAATCTAGGTCCCAACATATCATTACTGCCGATCGCTCCTACCTCGTCTTTCTCGCAGACTGTTCCTTTCATGACTTGCTCTCTGCCACCTATCCACACAAGCTTCCCTTCTCAAGCTCCGCCTACCCTTTCATTTCCACACATGTATCCGGTGACTTCAACATCTTATATAGGACATCCCTATTCGGTCGCCTCAACATATTCGTCCTCAATACCTTATCAACATTCGACCCCACCATTTTCTAATGGTAGCCCTTGGCCCAATCCTCCTCCATTTACGGCAACCGCACCATCATCTCATCCAACTACTGATTTAATCAAACAAATGATGGACAAGATGCAAAATCTGGAGGCTTCTGTTTCAGGAAGCCGTAGCACCCTGACATACGAGCAAGTTTGTCGGGAGCCTATCCACCCTTCTATCCCCCTTCATTCATATCCTCCTCAATGGGAATTACCAAAATTTACTCGTTTTAATAGTAAGGAGGATCCTCAACAACACTTGCGATCATTTAGACATGCCTGCTATCTAATTGCTCATGACGATGCTTTACTACTCCGCACCTTTCCCATGTCCTTATCAGGACCCGCCTTGGAGTGGTACAATGCTTTAACCCAGCACTCAATCTTCTCTTTTAACCAACTAGCCCAATCTTTCTTGGATCATTTCTCCATTAACATTGCCAAGAAAGTATCTATCACCGACCTCTATGCCATCCGACAATTTGAAGACGAATCTATCGCAGATTTCGTTGGACGATGGCGGGGCCTTATCAACCAACTTACTTATGCCTTGCCTCAAGCCGAACTCATCGAACTCTTTATGTGTGCTGCGCTTTAAGCCACTGTTTCTCCTACCCTCCAAATTCAAACTTTCCGCACATTCGATGAGGCCTTTCTATGGCTCGAAAACTAGAGATTCGAGCCTTAGAGGAAGAGAAATTGTGGTTAACGCAACAAAAACCCCAATTTCCGAACCCAAGAGACTCCACCAACAAACCTAACACCACCAATCCTCATACATCGACCGCTTGAAAATCAAAAGGAGCTGTCACGCGGTGATTGTCAAATCCCAACCACCATCTAATACCCCGCCAAAACCACCTATAAGTATAAAGCCGAGCCCATCAATTACACTCCCTTGGGAGAAACTTATGGTGTGATAGTGGAAAAATTGCTTAAAGAAGGAGCTATCACCTTGCCTCTGTTAAACCTCACTCAGAGTTTGACTCCACTCGCGCTATACCTTCCTCAGTACAAAGAAAATGACTTCGTAACTTCCACCACGTGAAGGGACATAGTCATGAAAAGCTGCAAGATGTTGAAAAACATAGTGCAGAAATGGTTGATGTAGGGATATAACCCTTGATAACCCTAATGCCCCCGCAAACCGAATTTGAAAATCTTCAACAAGCCATTCCCGAACCACTCATCTAACAAAATAATGTAAACCAAGATATCTTAGCCGAGGAGAGTGTTCATGAAATCCATGCGCTTTTCAACTCTCAACCAAAAGCCTTTATCGAAAAAATTCTGAATCAAGCCTCTTCACTAATGCAGGAACCCGAACCCCCTTCGTCACCATCAAGACAAGACGAAATCCTTTCCGTTCCGTTACCCATCGAGGAATTAACCGCCCGAGGTCTCTTCTCACAGATAAGCCTTCTTACACCGCATCCTTGCAAGACTGTGAGCGGATGTTATCTAACTTATCTATTTCCCAAATGTCTCCTTCTACCACTCTTGCTTTGCACAAGAGGAGGGCTCGCCACTCGTTTTGTCATCCTTAGATGAGAAACCTCTTGCACCGACATCACCAAATTCTTTAATCATGACGGATCCTCTCAAACATGCCCGCTACCTATTAGTTCTTCATCACCTAAATCTTTTAGTAACAGGTTGACCTCTTAACGCCCATTGATATAGTGTCTCATCTAACCCCTATATCACACCCACAGTGGACTGGAATCACAACCCACCTTTCTTCCATACAAAAGTTCCAATTCACACGTGAAGATTGTCATCCCTCGGAGGATAGGCGAGTCCTATGGGAGCGTTTGAGTACACCATATTCTACTCAAATTTAGATGACCGATTGCAGGACACCTCTACCATATACCCAAGGTGTTTACAAAAGCTCAAAATGCCTATGTTCTCATCTTCACCCCCATCATCTCTACCAAATACCTCATCCACCTCTATTAACCTAACAAACCTTCCCCTATGCTTGGGACCTTACCAATACCTAGTCTAACACACCCACCTAAACGCAGCTAGATTTATCCAAAAATAAAGCCATCCATCCACGTAGAGACAGGACTAAATCTCCTCAACCTATGCCCCTATCACAACTAAAACCACCATCACACCTACCTTCCATATTGGGACCTCATCCCTCCACCTTGCATCAATATATCATACCTCCCGCGTTTTCCCTAAAAGGACCTCGCTTTACGCACCCATCTGAGATCCATGGGTATATCAACACCGTCACCCCACATATCCCGTCCACCTATCAACCCTAAACAAACTCCATCATCAAAAGATTTGTTTGCTGTCACTCCTCTTTCTCCATGGTTGTCTCCACGATACCACATCATCGGGGCCTTATCATCTAACCGATTAAACATAACTTCTACGTCAAAGAAGCCACGTTTAGTTAAATCCAATTATCAAAACCCTCGCCTAGGTCGTCACCCATACAAATCAACCATACCCAATCATTACACGAAACTTACCCGATCAATAGCCTCATCTTCCTTTGAATTTGACCCGCTCAAAGGGTCTTACGCCAAAATCCTTGCTATGTGTTGGTAGGGAATGCGACCATTTCCCTACCCCCACTTAGACCCTATGATCCATTTAAACCTTGGACTATAGGTTATGATGAGTTCAAAATCTGTGCTTACCACCGCACACCCAGGGACATGATATAGAGGGATGCAAACTTTGAAATCTATTCTTCGCGATCCACCTCTCTTTTGATAGAAAGGTTAAGAAAAGAAAACGTACGAAGGGAAAAACCTTTAGCTTCAATCTCCTCTCCTATACCACCTATCCCCACTTCACCAAGATCTATCATTATTACAACCCCCTCGCTCAAAGACCATGACTTATCCCTACCGTCTTCCTCCTCTCGTTTTCACGAGATTAACATGATTAGTGTTCTTTGCACTCGAGGCGAGAAAAACAATGGCAAGCGAAAGAAAGCACACTGCGGCCTCTCTTTCTCCATCCACCATCCCGATCGCACCACCACCTAAAGTGGTTATTCGTGGACCTACCTACCCCATCTCTAATGGAGTTGCCCACCGAACCATGATCAAACAGCTTCACCAATCACCTGTAAAAATGACACTGTATGATCTCATTCAGACTTCTGAATCTCATCGACAAGCTCTCGTTGAAATCCTTCAAGGGATAGAGGTCTTACCTAATGAAACCTTGCCTGTTACCTCCATTCTAACACCCAATCACGTTGCTTCACTCACCAAACAACCTATCTCCCCAACCACTTCTGTCTCTGTACAGCAAGCCGCTGCTGTCAGTTTCTCCGAAGACGAAATTGTCGACTTTGGTGCAGAAGATCCGACCCCTGCTTCTGTTCATCTCAAACTTATATGCAGGGACATTCAGGTACATCGTGTTATGATTGATGGGGGTGCTAGCCTAAACATCATCTCTTCAAAAGCCTTTCAACAAATGAATATCCCTTCTAATTTGCGTGTGTGCCAACCCCATCATGTTGCGGTCATTCAATGATGTTATTACTTCTACCTTAGGCACCATGATCCTTAACATTCATGTAGGACCACGTACTTTACCCGAACTCTTCTATGTCCTTGAGGGAGAATTCTAATACAATATGTTGTTAGGCTGCCCTTGGATCCGGGCTATGGGATGCGTTCCCTCCACCTTACATAGATGCATAAAATTTGAGTACGAGGGAAGTCCTACACCGTAAAAGCTGATCCTCCCCCTTCAAAACCTACAATATGTTATATCACCCTAATGATGTGCTTGTACCCGGTTAAGGCACCCATTCATCCAACCCAACCATCCACTTCAACCGTGCCTCAACCATCCACCTCAACCGCACCTACGCCTTGACCAATGAAACCATGTTGCAGAAATACCACTTCCTTTCCACGAGACAAAATCCCAACCTCATACCCCTAAGTAGATGTTTTTCAACGCCTTACGCTGGGATTATCGCCTATATAATGTTAGCTCTTTCCATACTCCGCAGGAGTACGGGACGATTACATGCGCATCCTACCTATGACCGTCGTGTGGGAGGTAATCTCCTACGGGCCACCTAATTGCTGCACCAACGTAACGTATGGGGGTGTCGACGCATCCTCCATTACCCATGAACCTCCCCTTGGTGTGGTTCCCTTCCAATCTGATTTTTAATACCGAAAAATCGTGCTTTTCCCTCACTTTCCGACGCGTTGTGATTGGAAGGGCTTCGGTTTCGGTCTTTATAAACAAGGCCGACATACAATTATTCCTATAACTACACACAAACACAAAGATCATCATGGTCTTGGATTCTCACGAATCACCTACACCAAAGACATCGCATATCTCATTTGTATCCGGAAGACGATGAAGTCACCCTTCCGAATCATCATCACCCATTTTGCCATCATCACCCACAGAGTCGGTTGACCTGAATCTATCCCTCCTAACTTTTTTTTCATAAACGCCATCTTCCTGGGTCCTCTCACTTATCAACGTGATAATGAAGACCCATCTTCTCTTCCTTCGTATCCGGACATGATCGAAGAGGACTCGCCTTGATTAATGTTGTTGAGTGTCGATATGGCGACTCCATCCTCACTTACCTTGGTGCGGACAACTCTTATATTCAACGCGCTTTAAGCATCGACACTCAAACCATGTTGAATGAGTTGACTATATAAATCAAAATCCACACAGAGGATGATCCTCACATTGTGAAGATCGGACAATCCCTTAACACATCGAACAAGCCGCCTTCACCACCTTCCTCCGTGCTCGCAATCAAGATTTCGCTTGGTCCTATGCCGACATGCACCGGAATTGATCCTGACATTGCTGTCCATAACATTACCCTAAAACCCGATTCCAAACTAGTCAAACAGAAACTGAGAAAAATGCATCCACGCATTGCCCTCTTGGTCAAAGAAGAGCTTCAACGACTCCTTTCTGTTTCCTTCATCCTGCTCTATTGACTATCCTCAATGGATTTCTAACATCGTACTGTCACTAAAGCGATGGGGGACTTCGGATATGCATGAATTTCGAGACCTTAACCTCACTTTCCCCAAGGATGACTTCCCCCTACCAACTATTGATCAACTTGTTGATCTCACTGCCGGCCATGAGATGCTTTCTCTCATGGATGGCTTTTCGGGATACAACCAAATTTTGGTAGCCCCGCCGATCAACATAAAACTTCCTTCATAACTCCTTGGGGAACCTTATTATCGTGTCATGCCGTTTGGCCTTAAGAATGCTGGTGCGACCTATCAGCGGGCTATGACTTACATTTTTCATGACATTATGCACACTATCCTTGAGGATTACGTCGATGATCTTCTTGGCAAATCTAAACATCGCGGTGAACATATCGTTGTTTTAACCATTATTTTCGATCACTGTTACAATATTCTCGTCCGTCTTGACCAAAGAAATGTGTCTTTGGTGTCCTTTAGGAAAACTTCTTGGTTTTATCGTCTCTTTTCATGGCATTGAGGTCGATCCATCTAAAGTCAAAGCTATCCTAGAAATGCCCCCACCTACTAACCTCAAACAATTGCGTAGTTTACAAGGTAAACTCCAATCTATCCGGCGTTTCATCTCCCAACTCTCGGATCGATGTCAACCTTTCCATCACCTCCTTAAAAAGGACATTGCCTTTCACTGGAGTGAAGAGTGCCACCAAGCCTTTGAGGCTCTCAAAGCCTATCTCTTGCAGCCACCTGTGCTTATCCCACCTCAGGACGATCGCCCTTTCTATCTTTACCTTTACGCCACCGATCATGTTGTAGGAGCCATGCTTTGCTTGCACATCATGAATCCGAGGCATCGAACAAGCCGTCTATTACATAAGTCATACTCTCATGGATTACGAGACTAGGTATACACATGTAGAAAATTTGTGCCTAGCCCTATCATTCGTGGTCGCCAAACTCCCAGACTACCTCCGAATCACAAAACCTTCATCATCACCAACACGGACCCCATCCATTATATGTATGCCAAGCCTCATCTAAACCAACGCATCGCCCGATGGCTTATGCTCCTCGCTGACCTCGACCTTGAGTTTGTACACCAGAAATCAATCAAAGGACAAACTATCGCAGACCAACTCGCGGAAGCCCCTTTACCTGGGGAACAATTTACCAATTTTAATTTCCCCGACGAACTCATCGCCACTCTTTCACTCGGGAGGAGTTGTATCCAATGACCCTCTTCTTCGATGGATCCAAATGCCAGCGCGGTGGAGGAGCCGGCATTGTTCTCATTCCTCTTGACGCTGAGCCTATGCCTCTTTCATTCTGGCTCGATTTCCCCTGCACTAATAATACAGCAGAATACGAGGCCCTTGTTTTGGGTCTCCAGGTTGCGTTACACTTAGGTGTCAAATCTATTAATATTTTCGGTGACTCTCAATTGGTATTCAATCAAGTTATGGGCATCTACCAATGTAAAAATGAGGAACTTCAAAAGTACAAACATTACGTGGATTCACTTTTGACCTTATTTACTCATTATTCTATCCAAACCATTCCTCGCTCCACTAAAAAATTTGCGGATACTATGGCTTGCTTGGCCTCGCAAATTCCCGCCTCACCCACTGACTCTGATATATTTGTCTTGGTCCAACAATTATTTGCCCCATCTTACTCGGTCCCGGATGTTTGTATGGTAAATACTGTGTCTACTAATTCGCAGGATACCTGGTATCACCAATTTCACGACTACCTCACAACCTTTGTTCTCCCACCTGACCTAACAAGTACTGGAAAACGTGCTTTTCTTAAAAGTGTTTCTCGTTATGTCATCATGGGGGGACTCCTTTATAAACATGGCTTTGATGGCATCCTCCTTTGATGTCTAATCGCACGGAGGTCACCTATACCATCCAACAAGTCCATGACGGTATTTGTGGTGGACATTTTAGTGGCCTTGCCGTGGCCAAACGAATCCTTTGCCTAGGTTATTATTGGCCTACTCTTAATAACGACTGCTACGAATATGTTAAGCATTGTGTTATGTGTCAACAACATGCCAACCTTCAACATACTCCTAGCCATCCGCTACAGGTCGCACGAGATCTTTGGCCTTTCTCACAATGGGGTTTAGACCTTATTGGTGAGATTCATCCGCCCTCTTCACAACGTCACCGATGGATAATCACAGCAACCGAATATTACACAAAATGGGTGGAGGCCATTCCACTCATTTCAACCAAAAAAGAAAAAATCGTCGAATTCATTAACCATCACATTATCATCATTTTGGCGTTCCTCATCACACGATAACGAGATAATGGCAAATCTTTCAAAAATAAGTTATTCAAGACCTTTATAACAACTTTGGTATCAAACTTATCTTCTCATCACCTTACTATCCACAAGCAAATGGTCAATCCAAATCTTCTAATAAAACCCTAACCAAAATCCTCATGAAAGTTGTTAACGATTACGGAAGCAATTGGCTTTGATCACATCCCCTTTGCCCTTTGGGCTTATCGGACTAGCATTCGTACCTCCACTAATGCCACCCCTTTTCTTTAGTTTATGGTACGGAGGCTGTCTTGCCTCTCGACATACAAATACCCTCCCTAAGAATATATCTCCAGGATATTCTCACCAATGATGATTTTACGCCAAGAGCGGTTAGCCCAATTAGAGCTTCCGACGAGCGTCGTCTTACGGCTCTTGACCACCTTCAAATCTATCAAAAGCACATCAAGCGTGCTTATGATAAGCGACTTCATGAGTGTACCTTTAAGGTTGGTGATCTTGTCCTCAAAGAGAATCAACATGTAACCAAACTAAAAAAGAAAAACGTGGAAAATTTGCTCCCAATTGGATTGGGCCTTACATAATCACTCACACTTATGGATCAGGAACTTATCGTTTAGCTTCGCTTAATGGTAAACCTGAGCCTGAACCCCTTAATGCCTTGCATCTTCGACCATTCTACTGTTGAATTTAGTGTTATATCACTTCTTATCTACCTCGCGCTCGTCCCTTGAGCTCATTCACCACCGCATACACTTTGTTTCCTACATCTCAAAATCAAATCAAGCTCACATGGTTTGATTCTCATCTCCCCTTTATGATGCCTTCCCCTTTTTAGTCTAGTCCATGACTTCAAAGTATTAAAATGACACATTCTTAACTAAACACTTATGGGATTTTCTTGAGTCAAACTTCCTACAAAACTAGATGCTTTATGCCAAACGGACATCTAGATCTCTAAATTATACATAGACTGCTCCCTCGAAGGACAGCTATATGCCAAATTATTGCTGCTATTATATATAGACTGCTCCCCCGAAGGACAACTATACACAAATGCCGCATCTGCTACTATAAATAGACTACTCCCTTCAAGGACAGCTATACACAGTCAGCCTTTATCAGAAGCTTCTCGCATTGATCAGCTTCGTGAAGACCTCAAGAATAACAAAATACATATCCCTTGTAGACTTCCCGCATCGATCAGTCTATATTCAGCAAAATAAAAGCCGCATTCAAAAGCACTTTTGAGTCATGGACTTGTCTATTTAGGTTTGGTTCTCTTTCGTCAGGATACTCACTTTATAACAAGTTCTCTGCGCCTCAGCTACACCATCCACCTCACCTCACCATTTGTTTAAACAAAAAAACTCAAGGGACGTGACGTATACCCGATATATTGTGATTATACAACTCTTTTCACCTATCGACTTCTCGTCTATGCAAGGTACCTAGGGGTTCAAGCTCATTCTATGTTATTATGTGGTTTGTTTGGCTCTTTTCAACTACGGAACACTTTTCCCTCTTTTACCCGAATCTAGGATTATGTGTTGACCTTAATCAGGACACGGTTCCCTACCACTTGGGTAGGCTAACTTTCGCTTCACCTATACCTATACCAACATCGCCAATTCCTTACCAACACCAACAACATTACCCTACCAAATATCAACATTTTTACCAACCAACAAATTTCCTAACCACAACCAAATTGCTCAGAATTCACCTCTCCCTGGTCCTAAGGGAGAACTACATCGGTCTGAGGCCCCTCCTTGCTTTGTGCAATGGGCTATGTAGGCAGCACTTAGGAGACATGGGGTCTCCCAAGGTTAGCTCGACCATCCCCTACCATAACCTATCATGTGTTGTAAATATACATATTTTTGTGTATTTCTTTTTGCCAACATTCATCTTTATCATTTTTCAAAACAAACATTCAAAACACAACCATTCTTATTATTATAACTCAAATCAACATACATATTCAGTTTTATTTAGATGTTCAACAAATACATCTTCTCTATCATCGACGCGCAGGTCGGCATCCTTATTTATTCTTATACCTCTATAAAACTCACTTAGACCCTTGCGCCTCATCCCGAACCAGGTGATGATCGTGATCGTCGATGCCTCTCGCCGGGCCTCTCCATCCTCAAAGGCACCATGGCTATTGGTACCGCCCACTGATCTGCCAATCTCTCCTGTAACATATGAATACGCCCTCTCGCATGGAGGAATCTCACCTCTAGTCTCTCCGCTCGTGACTCCGCAACCGCTAACAATCCTGTTGTCTCATTCACCCACGTTTGGAGCTGATGAACTAAACCCTACAGATGATCTCTCTCGCTATAATCACAGCTATGTCAGGATGATCGGCCCTCTCACGTGAACCTTGCAGCTCTGCACCACCCACCATAATCTATATGCCTTTTTCGCTCCCGTGTCCATTACCTTTGCGATCGGGTGCTATCTCTTCTCGGTCATTCGGAGGTGTCGGATGGGGAGGTGAGAATGTTGCCTCGTCATCGATCCTCATGTATGGTCTATAAGCCATAGGTATATCTGCACAAATCCAAATTGTCACCGCACGCGATCTAGAGGAATCCTCTCATACTCACTGGCTTTATGTCCCGCGATCCACCTCAATCGCTCTACACCCCTCAACTCCTCGGCTATGTTCTCTTACCATATAGTTCACATAAGGCCTCAACGAGATATCCGTAATTGTCACAATCTCCCACACTGCCTATAATACTCGATGTCACATGTCCCGGCACGGGATCTTGCCTCTTGTTACATCTGGACCCATCGTCAGAATCCCAACCTCTGCACTCCTGTCTCCCCGATTTATGGATGGGTCGGCCATTGGTCAGTTGCAAACAATGTGCTCATAGGCCTAAATATGTAATAAGTATGAACAATCTAGTGTCGATCCGTGACTTCACTGCTGAAGCCCATAAACCCTTGTATAGTTCCACAAATATGCGGGTGCCCATACGAAAGTCACACTCCTTTCTATCATTTCCCAAATAATACACATCAATGCTTTTGGAAATCTTTTGCCATCCGCCTCGATAATGCATAATACCCCATGCTTTATCATTAATACTCTACGCTAACCTTGTTGCCTCGGGGTGTGCTTATACATTATACCATAAGTGAATGTCAAACCTCGTTGTGTTAAATCTCCTGCAAAGAGAACCAAATACTTTGTTATCACCGCCGCCATGCTGCGCTAGGCAACGCCTTCTGATACACCGGTCTTCCTGTGGTGGGAGCCTCAAAATTTTAAACACGTCTTTCAATATCACTGTCATCTCCCTATTGGTAGGTAGAAGGTATTCTTTTCTCGGGTTCCATCTCTTAATCAACGCCGCAACATAGCATGATTGCGTGTGATTCGTGAATAATAGCGGATCCCACTTAGCCCCACATGGTTTATCAATGCCCAAACACCACGCTTTACCTACCCCATAACACTCACCCCATCCCAAACCCTTTCCTATCACCTTTTTCTTTCTCATCTTTATCCACTTACTCTCTCTCATCCCATTCATAAAGCATGCACGAATTAAAATACAACCAAGCAGCTTTACCTCTCGGGATGCAAAGACTTGGGATGGAACTTGTCTTCCCTCTCATCCTCACTGCTGGATGCTTCTCCTCGTTCACCATGTTCACCACCCTCTTCCAATATAATTTTCCTTTCTAACTTCTTAATCTCCGCCCACACTCACTTCACCTTCCTCTTTCCTCCTTATCACTCAAATATTTCATGCCATTACCTGTATCGATCGTTAAACAGTCGCATTCGCGTATTTAACTTCTTGCATGCCTCTAAAAATAAGAACTTCAGTTGCCACCCAAGATTTTTATTTTTAGAAAAAAAAATTAGCGTAACCGGTATCGAGTTATCTAACCGATATCGGTCCAAAATCTACCGACGTCGGTTAGCTAACCGATATCGGTCACTAGCCTTCTTTTTCTTAAACCTAGGCCTTTTCTTATTTTATTTTTTTACAAATTTTTGTGGCGCCCGCCTCTTTTTCTGCATAACAACACCATTATCAATATTTTTCATCCAAATCACATATATATATATCATCACAATTTCATTAACATCACCTATCTACATTATAACAACCATTGACAAAATACATGCGACATTTTAATAAATACATCAAAAACATCAATATATACACCATTTGGATCAAACTCATCATCTACATATATTCCATTTCAAAAACCATCACCAACATACATCAAAACCATCAATATATACACCATTTGGATCAAACTCATCATCTACATATATTCCATTTCCAAAACCATCGACAAAACACATAAAAGCAGTTTAAACACAGATATGGACCAAAATCATCATCTATATATATATATATATCAATGTTTCAAATATACAAATTGCCCTACATAGGGCCTCCGTGATCACAAAATAATACAAAGCGGCACGCAGCCGCAATAACTATCAAAATCTCGACTCGGCTCGCAGGCCGGTCTCTCATATCAAAAATATACTCGGCTCGCAAGCCAAAAGATCAACTATACAACCCGTACTCGCTCATGCAGCGCCAGATATACAACAAGATGAATAAATGAATGAATCATATGTTGGCACGCAGGCCTCTATATAAATAACCGGTTCGCAGACCGGTGCCTATATCCAATGTACAAGCAAAACACCTATCTCCGCTCCAGGGATGTCTCAGCTCTCCCCACCACCCTCAGCTCCTCTCCCTGCTGGTCCCCATGCTGCCTCTCGCCTCCGCCTCGTAACGGACCCACCGGCCGTGGCTGCACCCCCTGGGATCTCTGGGCTCCATGAGGTCTCGCCAACTGTATGCCGCATATGGCTGATAATCAGCCCCCGGTACTATCGAGGACATCCCGATAATACCGGGCCTCCGCTCTCGTCTCCATATAGTGGGCCTGTGCTACCATGGCTCTGGGCCGGGTCCCAGACTCCTAAAAGCAATGGCCCATACCCCTGCCGGTACACCCTATGCCTGTGGTGGCACCGGCGTATGTACTGTGCTGTGGCGGCACCTGTGGTCTTTGGTGCTTGTGGTGGTACTGTGGTTGTGCTGCCGCCGGTGGTGGTACATGTGGCCGTACTGCACTGTGGCTATGTCTATACTGTGCCTGGGCTAAGGCAGCCCCTGTAGGACACCTATTCGTGCTGTGCAACAGCAAGTTGCCGCCTAGTAATAACCGCACTGTCCCGAGCTGGTCCCTCTCGCTATAACACCTTCAGTCTCAGGTTTGTGTGGGCTGTGCTATCCTCGTTGCTCTCTAACCAACCCACCAAACCACAAATGACCCTGTGTAGTCGGTGTCGTCCACACAGGTATCATCCGCCACCCTCTCTCTGCTACCCAATCTGGGTCCACGGGATGTGGTGTAGGTAGTGGGGCCTCTACATCATCCCTCCGGTACTGAGGGAAGGGAGGTGGCTCATCCTGTCGTAGCCCCAACTACCATCGTACCCTCTCTAAGGGTATCCGCTCATACTCTCCCGGCCTCCGTCCTGCTATCCAGAAAGTATACTGGATCCAGCGCATCTGTGATCGGGCTCCTCCTCGAGGTTGATGACCTCTGTAAGGCCTCCATATAATATCCAATGCGGTCAAGCCCTCTAGCATATGATGGTAGTAAACTACATTCCGTCGTGCCAGCACCGCTCGTGGCTAGCCCACGACCCCCAACCACCTCTGAAAGCCATACAGCCATATCACCTATGGCCACAGGCTAGGGCAGCCCTACTGGTCGAATACATATGATATGCTCATATGCCCAGCAGTGTAATAAAAATGTGGAACAAATCCCGAATCGCCTCATCCGGCGATAACCCCACAACTCTCTGTATAGCTGCACCAGGTATACTGGTGCCCAAGCATAGCACGTATGCTCCTCCACCATCTCGTGCAGCACCCCCATCACGCCCGTGGAAAGCGTCCTCCCTCTGAGTCCGGGAGGGCGAAGCATGTGATTCCTATCATCATCAATACGGCCAGCCGCGTCTCATTTCTATGGGCGCGATACATGTCCCCATAGGAAATGCTCACGCCGTGGTAATTCAATAATGCGGCTGCATCCCCAAATACCCAGCCAGAATGTTGTCCATAGCTGTCTCTGCGTCTACCTGGAATACTGCCTCTCCAACGATCGGTAGTCTAAGGATGCGATACACATCCTCCAGGGTAACAGTCATCTCTCCAGTCGGGAGATGGAAAACATTAGTCACCGGATCCCATCTCTCAATGAGGGCAACCATAAGACTGTGATCCCTATCTATAGCCCTATATCGCTGGACTCCACCGAGTCCCACCTCGCGCATAATGGCCCACTGCACTGCTGGACACGTGTGGCCGCATCCGTCTCAACAGTGGGGGCATCCTATCCCGCATAGTCAGCTGCTGACGTGCCTGCACAAATAACCCACTTCATTAGACTTACCCTTTCAAACAACAACTACTTTAACCTTCTATACCCCCTTTTAACCACCCGACCACACCCCGACTCTATAACACACACCTACACCCACCTATTTTACCCTAAAACATTTACGATATCCCCTTTCCTTATCTCACCCCCTACCAATCACTCAGCTCTACTCTCGCCATTTACCTATGCCCCTACTAATTTAACACCTCCCCATTCATACCCACCACCTAATCTATCCTAACCGCACCAACCATTCCCCCACCACCCATCACCCCTCCTATCAACCTCTACCCCTTCTCTCTCTTCACCCCAAAACACAAAACCCAACAATACACACAACACCCACACAACAACCCACAACAATAAACACAACACCCAAACAACAACCCCAACAACAACCTAACACCCAAAACCACAACAAAACCAACCCAACACAATAACTAATCCTAACTAAGGACCGGTACCGGTCACCCATGACCACCACCGGTCCCTCCGGATCTCTCCACCACCGCTGCGGTCGACATCCGGCCGACACCGGCCAACCAAAAACCACCTTACTCGAAGAATTTGTGACCGATGCTTGGTCGATTAGCGATCCGACATTGGTCATCAGAAAATCATGGAGCCGAACCCAACGCGCCCCCAACCTCATTTTTTGCCTATTACTCACTTTTTACCCAATGAAAAACCTTAAAACCTACCCACCTGCCGCTCGCCTATTTAACCCATCTATCCTCTCCATTTTTCAAATAACTTCAATTTATTCATTATTTTATCAAAACATTGGATTCCTACCCAAAACCCAAATCTAGCTTCAAAACATTAAATTCACACAATGAGAGTTTTCGAACCTCACGTGCGATGACACGTCATCGTGGTGGGATACGTGGCGGTGGTCCACCGTGGTCCAAAGCACCTCGTGCTCCTCTGGCCCAGCTGTGCCATGGCTCTAAATCTCCTCTGTTGGGTCCTCCACCAATCAAATGTTGCCTCCTACTCGCTAGGGCCTACCAACCACTCACTTCTCCACTCAAAAGTGCCACCTCAGCCGACAAATTCAACAATCTCACTAAAATACCTCGAGACACCTCAAATTAGTTTTCAAATTGACAATGTGACAATGACAGGCCGTATTTTTCTTTTTATAGGTTTTTGACCTATAACCGATATCGGTTATATTCTGCCCTAAGAAACCGGTATCGATCACATAACCGATATCGGTCATATCTAGCCGATATCGGTTTAATACCTACCTTCACCCAACTTCGACCCTTATTCACCAATCTCCCTTTCTCACCACATTGCCTATTCACCACATCACCTACACCCGCCATTGCTGCTTAGCCTTTTTTGACTTCATTGGCCCGACCCAAGGCCGCAACCAACTAATCCGGCCCGACCCAAGGCCGCAACCAACCATTTGGCCCGACCCAAGGCCACATTAACTAATCCGGCCCAACCCAAGGCGCAACCCAACCACTGCCCAACCCAAGGCCGTAACCCAGCTACTTGGCCCGACCCAAGGCCCCAACCAACAAATCAGGCCTGCCCCAAGGCCGCACCCAACCACTTGCCCGACCCAAGGCCCAAACCAACAAATCGGGCCCGCCCTAAGGCCGCACCCAACCAATTGGCCCGACCCAAGGCCGCAACCAACCATTTGGCCCGACCCAAGGCCGCACCACTCAAATACCTCGCCCAAAACCAACAAATTACAATTTTACCCACCCATCCTGTAGCTTTTTGTTCAATCGAGCTCACCTGTTCATGTTTTAGCATGATTAGGGTACTTGACTTGATCAGTCGACCAACTTTGCCTAGACCTAGACCGTGACATTTATCTCAACCAAACCAACCATTTGGTACTGCCGAACATGCCTAAACGTTCCTGTACCTTACCCGTTATATCCCCTGGAGCTACTTCCTATGCCTTGGATACCAGGATTATATCACCCTTGTTTGGATAAACTATTGACCTTTGCCTATGAATTGCTTGTTTGCTCTTCAAATCATGTACCCCGTCGCACCATCACGCTTTCAACGTGTGTCCGCTTCTTTGGACCTACCCCACCATCTCACCATCATCTCAACACCATTTACCCTTTATTAACCCTATCCCCGATTTCACGCTACCTCAACTGTGATAGATTTGAGGGGATTTCCTATACCCTTACTATCAGGGTAACCACTTCTTATTATTGTCCGTGCGGCTCTACAAGACAAGCTACATGACAATAAGGGGCTAATGTAGACACCAAATTTGTGTCTTATGACCCCCCGTGCCCCGCATCTGATTTCACAACCTAACCTCATCACCTAAACCTTACACAATTATTTATTAATTACCTTATAATTAATAAATCCACATCGCCATACACCTTACCTCATTTTGCCACCTCATCATGACCTAGTTCTAACCCTAAACTAACCTAATTAAGACCTATAACTTGGTCTACATCCACACCCATGACTAATGACTCCTTACTTGCACCCAAAACCGACCTCATAATGACTTGACCAAGCCCACAACTAATCCCTGGGAGAAAAGGAGGGAAATTTGGCTATTTTACTAAAAATAGCCCACTTTGACTGACCAATACCGGTTCCTACTCGACCGTCAAATCGGTTATGTAACCACCATCGGTTCCTCAGAATGACCTCCCCAACCAAAAACAAGGGTCGGGGTTTTGGATTGATCTAACGAGAGGAGTCATTGGAGAAATCCAGAATTCATTTGGACGAAAGCGAGAGACAAGTGAAGAAACAAGAAGAGTTAGCAGAGGAGGACATCAAGTCCAAGATCGCAACAGAGTAACCAGAGCCCTGTGACACTCATCTCGAACATTGGGAGGGAAGATATCTCATCTTCTGATTGTTAGGTCATCCTACCTGAGTTCTGCCTTTATCATCACAAATCCTTGGACTGCATCCTCATCAATAACCACTTAGTCCTTCCAAGACAAAAAGGAGTTCTTCGTAGTCGATCTGATATCTCTCTCTCTGACAGTACGGCACACCCTCTCGACATTCAACAGTATTCCTCCTAGCCCTAACCCTTATCTATTTCTCAAAGGAATGAAAGGATAGAAGCAACTCTATTCCAGAACCGAAACATTCCGTGTGAAACAGGAAGAAGAGGAAAGGGGAACAGTAGAAGATGGGGGAGAAGACACAACCAAAGGAATGGTTGTTTGAGTGACATGAGGAGGGGAAGGAGGAGTGGGAGAAGGGATGATGGGAACCTCGGTGGTTGTAGCAGTGGCAACATCCTGAGTGGATGTGCCCGTTGGAACACTTACTCTTCGCTTCCTTTTCTGGGGAGGCAGGGCACATGACCTACTCCTGGGCGGTGGGAGGAGGACTCTCGGAGCTTGCTCTTGGGTGGCACTTGACTCTCCTTCCTTATCTTTCCCTTTTCCCTTTGGCAAATGTTTTGGCCTAGCAGGTGCATTACCTAGGGGGATGTGGTGAAGTCCACCCCAAGGTAAATGAGACCATTAAATCTGCACCAATGTTTTGTGCACTGCAAGGTGCCTTTTACCCTCTCCTCAATAGTCTGAGGTGCCCTTGTTCTAGCCTATTTCAGAAAATGGCCAGTTGTCCCCATCCGTATCTAAATATACCTGATCAACTTCTTGATCAGTCATTTGGAAACCTTTCGGAACAATGGCCATGCCATATTGAATAATTTCTGCCAGGGCCAGATGGGAGTGATCCTTTCTCCTAAGTTTGACCTCATGATACAAGTCGATGTAGATGTCCTCGATCTGCGGAACATGGATCGGATCGAGCTTTGCCTTTGGGAGGCAATTTCATGGATCAAAGGTCGGCCTTACTGGGAAATTGTGCTTCAGGTTGAGCAGCTCCAGTTCTACAAACATTTCCCGAGCTTTGGTGTGAGAAGTGCATGTGTACCTGCCCACTATGAGGGGGAATGGAGTTCCACCCTTCTTTCTCTTTAGGCACTTCTCGTGATATGTTATGAGCTGTCTAGATAGCTCCAACAGATCAACTTCGCCCCGCATATCTTGGCAACTTGGTGGGCTCCCCCAAGAAGTTGGCTACTCTGAGATAAGTAAAGGTGGGGAATTACATAAATAACGCCCCCACTTCTCTGTTGCGGTCACAATGCTCTTGGTCATCCGACCATGAGTCATATTGGGCCTCAAAAGGCAAATGATGCCGTAGAAGAAGGCATCATTGATCTTGGTGAACTGTGGAATGCTATTTTCCAGTCTCAATTCTGGATAATACTCATATATTTTCACCTGGGGCCATACCCCACATCGGCTCAGTGCCGGATAATCTCTCTCAAAGGCAGCAGCGTAGACAATGTAGGAGTTCATGTAGAACCTCCCCGTTGTTGTGAGTTGTTGGAGCTGCTCAAAGATGGTGATGCTGATGATTTCTGCCCACTCAAAACGTTGATCAGGAATGTTTTTGTTCATGGTCTCCAGATACCTAAGCATCCACTTGTGGAAGTAATGGGCATCAGGAAGCCCAAAACCCTACTCAGGAAGGTAATGGTGTCGCTCAGCTCCTCCGAAAAGTCGTTGCAATGAATAACCTAGGGCCACCTAGTTATTACCTTCTTATTCTTTAGATAAACCTCATTCATGAGCTGCATACATTTGTCCTCATTTTCATCCCATGCTTTAATGCAGTCTTCCTGACTCACGGCCACAAAATGCCGGTGGTGGGGGATACCCAACATGATTTCGAAGTGCTGGGTAGTGAGGTTGATTATTACCTCACCCTTTTCATTCTCGACACACCTTGTGTCTTTGTTATAGTAGTGGGCCACCACCATCATGAACTCATTATTCACCGCACTAACGGGATTCCCCCAGCGAAGTGTAGACCACTACCCACTAGTTTGTCCATCCATGGACTACCTGTGACCCTTCTGGTTCTGGCCCAAAAATCCTCCATGTCTATATGGCCAAGTTCAGAATCTCTGATGTCTAAGTCACATTCTGCATGGGACTCGGCATCCTGACCCTCTGATACTTATATTTCATTTCTTCCTTTGTGAGTTTGGCATTACCCTTTGACTTGGTTGGTCTCTTACTTGATGTAGACATATGCGATTCTGAGCTCAGCTGCTGATCTACAAGAAGAAGGAGTGAAGTCCAATGTAGAAGAGCCATGTTAGCTATTAGATCATCCATCAAAGCTTTACAGATGAGGAGTTATCAATTTAAAAGCTTCTGGGCACGGGGCACAGGAATACTACACACAACATTCAGTGTTGATGTAGAAGGATTTGCATCTCGCGCATTGTTGTGTAGGGTTTAAAAGCTGGGCGCAACAATTTTAGTGTTAACACTCCAAAGGGTGCGCCAAAGGAATAGAAGGGGCACAAATTCATTCTATGTTGCATGAATAAAATCTGCGCCCGGCCAAGAAAGGACCAAAATAACTAAGTTCAAAAAACTAGATTCTCCGGAAAGGGATTTTATGCCATTCCGAACGCTGAGGGACCTTGGCAGGGACTCAAAACAAAATTCTGGTATGGTTACCTACAAAATTGCCCTCACAATCTTACGGGATAACAAACTGGCTCTTTACTGGGACTATTTTTGAGCGAAGTTTAAGGGTAGAGAACCCCAGATCAACATGTGCCTATCCATTGGGTTACAGAGTCAAAAACAAGGGTGACAAAAGGAAAACACACAACCAACAAAAGAAAACACATGACAAAAACAAACACACAACTTAAAGCAAACTGTACAAAGAAGAGAGCAAGCTCTACTTCCTGAATATTTTGAGATGTTGCCCGCTATAGGGAAGTAGAAGATCAGTTCCGTCTAGATACAAGAGATAGAATCTATTCTCTCCATTGAGTTGCAGCTGATCTTGTAAGTTCCTCTCCATAAAGAATCAAATTTCCCGTGCATGCCCTTTGGCTCTCTTTGCTTATCCCACAAAAGGACGAGATCTCCTACCTGGAAATCTCTCTACTTGGCCTTTTTATCGAACAACCTCTTGACTTGATTCTGATGTTCAGTGATCCTATCAACCACTCTTACCCTTTTTTCTTCAAGCTCTACTAGATACATGATCCTCTTTTCAAGAGAATTTTGGAAAGTTTCATCTTCAATCGCTCATGACAAGCGCAGAGCGGGAAGTTCCGCAAAGATGGGGAGCTCAGCATCGATTCCATATAATACTTGAAAAGGTGACATACCGAGAGACCTCTTTGGAGTAATGTGGTCTGCCCACAAAGTGTCATACAATGACTTGTGCCATGACCATTGATTCTCATCAACTAGCTTCCATATGATGGTCACTAAGTTTTTATTACTAGATTTAGCCTGACCATTTCCTTGGGGGTAATAATCCGAGGCATGGGCCAAGGTTATCCCATATTCATAGCAAAAACTGATAACTTCCCATGAGGAGAAGTTGGAAGCATTATCAGCAACGATCTTGTTTGGAATGCCAAACCTTACAATGATATTTTCTTTGATGAAATTGCAAACAACTTCAGAGGTGGCATTCTTAACAGGTATGGCCTCCACCCATTTGGTGAAGTAATATATTGCTGTTAGGACATAACTATGTCCAACACTTGATTGTGGATGTAGTGCTTCGATAAAGTCAATTCCCCATTACTTGAAGGGCTCATCAATAACGACCGGCCTGAGGGGAAAAGTAGCCAATTTTGGTTTGCCAACAAATTGTTGGCAGAGCTCACATTTTGCTACCCAAGTGGTTGTATCCCAAAATAGCATTGGCCAATAGTACCTGGCCTAGATGATCTTGTGTGCTGTCATGGAAGAGGAAAAATGACCACCACAGGCTGAGTCATGAAAATTCTCCAACAATTTTACCTACTGTGGTTTGTCAACGCATCGCAAGAAGACGCCATCAATCCCACGCTTGTATAAACCGTCATCCCGGATGGCATACCCGGTTTCTCGAGTTTTACAATGACACTTCTCTTTTGAAGTTAGATGAGCTGGGCACTCACCATAAGTGAGAAAGAAAGTGATATCGGAATACCACTCATCACTAGTTGCAACAAATAGAACCATAGGCAGAGAATCAGCTTTCTTCGGTTGATCCTGCATTCCATCGATCCAGTCATCCTTTTCTTCAGAACCTCTGAATCTTTGTTTTTAGCCATAAGCTGACATAGGCCCTTTGCCTCTTACCAGCTTGGTTGGCTTTATATCTAGATCATACTCTTGGACCTTTGCGATCCAATTCCCTCGCAAGCTTCCTAACTCCTGTTGAGTTAAGATTGACTTGACTATTGTGTCAGGAACCAACACTACTGTATGTGAGTTTAGGATGTAATACCGGAAGTTCTTAACTTGCTTTGACAATGGCGAAGGCATGCTTTTCTAACGAGACATCTTCAATTCATAAGGCTTGAGGGGAGAGCTCATGAACGCGATCGGAGATTCGACATCCTCATAATTCTTTTGCATTAGGATGGCTGATACAGTATGCTCAGATGCATAGCTATACATGATAAAATCCTTGGAGAAATCGGGACATACCAGAACTGGTGCATGGGCCACGGAGGCTTTTATATCCTCAAATGACTTCTTTCCTTCTTCGTTCCACCAGAAATTTTGCGACCCTTTCATCATATTTGATATGTGGTGAGTCTTTTTAGCAAAGTCGGGAACAAAGCGCCTGAGAAAATTCACTTTTCCGAAGGAGTGAACGCCGGTCTTGCTTGTGGGTAAAGTAAGGCTCTGAATAGCCCTAACCCTTTCAACATCTATCTTTGTCCCTTCCTTGCTGACAACGTGTCCTAGCAACTTTCCTTCAGTGACCCCAAAAATAGACTTTTTTGGATTTAGGGAAATCTCGTGTTCTCGGCATCTATTCAATACTTGCTCCAAATGATCACAATGATCACTTTGCTATTTAGAGAACACAGTCAAGTCATCTAAATAAACTATGATAACCTTTCCCATCATACCTTTGAATGTGAAGTCCATTGCTCATTGAAAGGTGGCACCAGCGTTGGTCAAACCAAAAGGCATCCTGCTATAGGCGAACGTGCCCCAGGGAGTAGTGAATGTTGTTTTGAATCGATCTTCAGGTGAGACTTCAATCTGATTGTAGCCTGAAAAACCGTCAAGCATGGACAACATTTCTGAACCAGTTACTACCTGCAAAACCTGGTCCATTATGGGAAGTGGGTAATTATCCTTCAAGGATGCCTGGTTCAGGTTGCGAAAATCTACGCATATGCGTATCTCACCATTTTTCTTGCATACTGGCACAATGTTTGTGACCCGTGTAATCTTGTGATGGATATGAAAATGATCCTTGCATCCAAAGATCTTCGTATTTCAGCTGGATGGTACCCGAGGTCTTGGGATTATAGTGCCTTTGTTTCGGCAAAAGGGATTTGAAATATTCTTTCAACGGGATGTCATGTTGGACGTCCTTCGGCTTGAAAGACTTTAGATCAGCATAAGACCATGCCAATACATCCATATATTTCTTCAGCAATTTGACAAACTTCCACTTTTCTTTGGGTGTGCAACACTTCCCGATGTTTACAAACTGCGGATGCTCCATAGTACCTAGATTGACCAGCTCGGTTTCTGGAGAGGAGTTAGGATTATCTTGCCTTGCTTCTTCCTGACAAAATGGTCATGTCTATCAAATAATCATTCCAGAGAAACTAAACCTTTTGGGATTTTATTTCCTTTGAGCTGGCATATGTCGTCACCTCCTTTTGATTCATTTGCTTGACCAGTGATAGATTCACGGCATGCAGAAGTAGATCCTTCAAAATGAAGCTCACTAAAATTTTCTGCCTTCTCCAAAAAGGTAATAAGTTGATTGTCATCATTGAATACCTACCAAAGCTTGAGAGAATTGTCCTGGAATGCTTGGGTGGAAAACTACCTCAATGGTATATGTGTCCTGCCGTTTCAATCCCGGGTGAGGGAGCATGAGGGGCGCCGAGACGCCAATGAATTGGCCATATCGTTCTAAACTCTCGGAACGGCTTTAATTGAAAAAGCGTCAAACTCCTCAATTTTGTCCCATACCGCATTGCGGTAATGCCTGAGTCTTTCGTTCTTCACTTGATATATCCTTTTTACTTGATTCACGACCAGCTCGGCATCGCCTTGCACTTTTAGGTTCTTGATTCCCCTCTCTTTTGTGGCTTGCATGCCAAGTAGCAAAGATTCGTATTCAGTAGTATTATTCGTGTTGAAAACTACAACTTGAAAGAGAGGAAAAATCTCCTCCTCATGAGATATTAGCACGACTTGACAAAGACCGCATCCACTAGTTACATAACCGCCATTAAACTACAATGTCCAAACCTTGTTAAGGTCTTCTTCCCGATGAGGGTATCCATTTTGTCGGACTCGGAGATAAGAATTAATTCCCCATCCCCGATGATTCGAAGAGAATTTGGACTTGGGGGTAATCGAATTGGTGACCAAGTACTTCTTTTACGATTCAGGCTCCAATGTCTACATTACGCCTTTGACGGGGATTCTGGCTTTGGACCAGTCCATATAAATCTCTCCACCAACCTCTTTGCAAAATCTCCTTCCTAGTAGAATTCCATATGCTGTAGGGATATTGGCAACGAGGATGGTCATCTTTACTCTTTTCTCTGGGAATACCGCAAAGGCAAACTGTGCGTCTTTGATCTGACCGATCAATGGAACCTATTTGGTTTCCAAGGAGTAACATCTGCCAAAAGGCTTGGTAAGAGTGAGGCCCAAAGCATGGGTGAATTTTTCCGGCATGACATTATTGGAAGCCCCAGAATCAATTATGCAATTGCTTAGCTTGTGACCATTGATTAGGAGGGAGAGATAAAAAGGTTCAATTTTACCTGACACGGAAGTCGAGGCAACATTTATGTGAGATGCATGAGGAGTGGAAAGGATTCCTTTTAGGGATACCTAGAAGTTACAATGCTTAATTTTGAATATATTCAGTCAATCTTACAAGCTGTTCAGGGTTTGACTGAAGATACTCGGCTTCAGACATTTGAATCTTGGTCTTTTTAGCATGATCGATTATGTCGAATGTGGCCAAGGGTTGCATTGATGAAGGAATGAGTCCCTCATTTCACGATGGTAGGGTAGGATTACTGGTCTTTATGGGAATAGAAGAAGGCTGATTCGGAGGGGAGATAGGGAAAAATATTTCTTCGTAAAAGACTTAATAAGAGGTTGAGCAGGAAGAGGATTACCTCTTTTTGCAATGGTTGGAGGCGTGTTTGACATGACCTTCTCTTTTTGTATCCTGGCAGCAACTTCTACTTCTTTTCCTTGAGAGTGGGTGAAAACAGCATATGACTGCCCGCTTGCATATCCTTGGGTACCCTCTTCTTCATCAGATTCCTCCTCGTCAAATTCCATATACCCGATCGTAGAGTCGCCAGCTGGTTCACCGACATCTTGATCATCTTCATCTTGGGGTGAAGGTTCTTCATAATTTCGCTCCTCTTCTTCAATCTCAACTAGGGCATTGACCGGAGGAGCCTCAAGTGCCAAATGCGGAGTAGTTGTGGGTAAACATGGCCTTTGGGGGCATTGTTGGAAGTGAAATTTCTCCACGGGATATCCCGGTATGAAGTGCTAGGAGAATCTTGAGCTAACTGCTTCTTTAACATGAGCAAGTCATTTGCCATCTTCTGGAATGCTAGATCTGATGAAGTGGCTTGAGAAGGAGTTGAAGCTTTTGGCTTGGACGGCTCTCATTTTAATTCACCAGATATGAGCAAGTTATCTTCTATTCGAATGGCAGTAGCTTGAGCAAGAACCAGAGTAGTGACTTGTTCTTGCAAGAGTAAGAAACTTACTCTCGAGCTCATGGCATTCATGAAGAAACACTTCTGATTTTCCGGTGTTGGCAGCATGGTGGCACACGGTTGATTAGTGAATTGAAATGGGTGATGAAATCACGCATGGTTTCATTGACTTCCTTCTTCAGGTGAGTGATCTTTGACAGTAATGCAAACGCATCCTCTGAAGGCTTATACCTTTCTTCAAATGTAGTTCGTAATGTGGCCCAACTGGTGATAGATCCGGCCGGTAAATGTTGGAACCACTCCGCCACGGGTCCTTGCAAGGTCTCTAGAAAGAGGTGAACTGAAACATCTTCGTGGGTCACATCTAGGATGCTGCATGACATGATGAACGTAGATATATGTGAGTCCGTGCTTTGGTTTCCACTTCCATCAAATTTTAGGAAATTCTTTTGGTTTCCATGAGGGAGCGCGTGAACAAGATGTGGCAAAGCAAGAGGGCCCATAGTGTTTCCCCATGGTACTACCATTTGAAAAGCTGGAAAAAGGATGCGAGCTGGAAGTGTGGTTCCACTGAGCAACAAAGCACTGCAAAGGGAGGCGGATGTTCCTTGTGAAAAATGGCTCCTTCGTGGGGGCAAAACGCTTCTTCGACCGATCACCAACTTAGCGGCGAGAAATGTCTTTGGTGTAATCTTTGAAGTTGTGCCTTTGAAGTAGATCAAAAGTAGGATCAACTTCTCCACGAGCTCTCCCGTTACGAGTAAGCGGTTCACCCCCGATGTATCTTTCAGATCTGCAATATTTTTGGAGTAGATTTAAAAACTCTTTTTGTTGTACTTGCTGATTTTCTGATTTTTCTAACAAAAATCAGCAGCATGTACTTTTCTAAATATTTAATTTTATCCCCTTTTGAAAACCGATTACGGTTTAATGACAAAGATCAACGAGGATAAAATGATGGTTAACTTAGCAAGCTGATTTTCGGATCTTAGAGTTGACTTTTACAAGGGTTTGAAATTTTTGTAAACTGTCAGAATCTCAGATCTACGGAAAAATACAGGGTTTTTGTAAAAACTCAGCGAACTAAAGATCTCTAACTAGTCCAGATCTATGGATCTCTAAAGAAAATTTTCAGTTTGGAGCACTTTTGCAAAAAAATTAGATTTTAAGCAAAAAGTTAAAATTTGCAAACAGGTAGTGGTTTCTACGGTTTTATTGATTTTCTAACAAACCACAACCATAGATCTGTTCGATTCCCCAATAGAGTGGCCAAAAATTGTTGGTCCGAAAATGCATCAGTGGACAGATCTATGGATAGACGAGCCAATAGTGTGCAGGGCATAGCCCCTCTTTGAGACAGCAAAGCAAAACTAGTTTGTTTCTATTCTACCAAAGTAGGAATCTGCGCAAGTCCTATAGTATTCCACCTTCAGGGGTTTGGGATCTCGTCCCAGTTGGGGTATTTCTGACTGTGAAAAGAAGGGAATGAAGCGAGGGAGAGGAGATAGGATAGATCTCGAAGGGAGAAAAGAAATGAATTCCAAAGCAGAAAGGTTAGAGGGTTTATGTTTTGGGCTGGTAGTAAATAGAGGAAAACCTACTTGCATAAATGAACAAAGCAATACTGATGAGCAAATGACAAAAAGTAGAGATAGATCTAACAGAATAAACATACAGATCTAACATAAGAAAGGTCTGATGCATAACACATGTATTTAGCACAAAGTCTCAATATTTGTATTAATATTTTCTTCTGTTACAAAAAGTACAAAGCCTTTTCTTCTCACTTCTATTTTTCATCTAAAAAGTGTCCACCCCTGAATACAACAAGTATTCAAGTATATATAGAAGGAGAAGGAGAAAGAAGGCAAAAAGAAACCAACAACTAATTACAAAATATTTACAAAATATCTAAAAGTCAACTGTTGACTTTGGGCAACTTGGTGGATAACAACATCCCATGGTGCAACATGGATGATGTCATCATTTGTGCCAACATACTTTTAAATATTACAAAAATAAAGCCAAGAAGAGGAAGGCTATTCGTCATCATCTCACGGCTGGAAGGGAGTATCCCATTTCTACTCAGGAGAGGCAATGTGGAATTGGGCCCAGTACTCCATGAATTTGTTGATCATTGGCTGGAGTTGATCCTGTGCAGGACCCTTGGTGTGATCGCCAATGACTTCACAAGTCTCTTGTTCATCTCTGATTTTTTCTGGGAGTTTGAAGTATTCATTACCTAGCCTCCATCAGGTATCCCACAAAGTCGCGGTAGGCCAGAAGGTTGTTGATGGATTCAGCGTCAAAAGTAGCTTCTAGCCCTAACCCTTGCGAGACGATCTCTTTGAAGATCCGAATGGTTTCATCTGCCTTCCTCAAGGTGAATGATGGAGTGAGCAAGCCCAGAGACATTCTTAGGACAATTTGCTCCATCTGATGTATTGCATCCAGGCTTCCTCTTTGACCTTGTCAATCTTCTCCAGGACAAATTCCATCTGATCAACCCAGTAGTCCAAAGCAGCAAGGACTTTGTTGGGTGCTCTGGGGTGATCGAAGATGTCGAATTTAACTAAATCATCGACTGAGCAGTCGAGCATCTTCTGGAATGTCTCATGTTGTAACCTAGCATGGTCCAACTCTTCGGAGATAGGTCCTATAATCACAGAGTTCCTTGTTCACCCGACCAATATTCTGATATAACTCGGTGAACTTGATGATTACTTCCTCACTATCTTTGAGGATCTGGTCTCTCCAGGTGGATACTTCCATGCCTTGTTCGCCAATCTTGGTGTATTCGTTTATCTTATCCTGGCTAAGGGCCTCAGGAGTTTCAGCGGTAGTTGTAGGAGGTCCACTGCCCATTTTCTACAAGGCTTGGAGAAGATGTTTGTATTGCTCTTTTAGTATCCTCTTCTCTTCCTTTGCTTCCTAAAGCTTCTTACAAAGGGAATCCACTTTGCAGATAGGGCCTCCCCTTGTAGGCTCTCGGAGGACATTCCCATTGTGACCTGTGTCACTGTATAATCTATAGGAGACAAATCCTTTTTATCCTTTGTGGGATGGGGATACGCGATCTCCATTACTCTTTCACCGAGGCACTACGAGAGAAGCGGAGTTATTGGGTTTTGCTTCTTATCTCCTTTTGTTGGAATGATGAAGAAGTCCATAGGTGCAATGGGGAATTTCCTCTTATGCTGGCTCAGGTCTTTGGGAGATCCATGTTGGACTTAAGGGAGTGGGACTAGCAGGAGAAGAGGGAGCGAGCGGAAGAAGAAGGAGCAACTACAGTGTACTCGAGGAAATGGGTTGAGACGCTTGGTGGCAGCATTGATAAAGAAGCTGAACCTCCAACGCTCACAGGGGTAGGAGTTACTGTAGGAGAGGAAACTATGGGGGTGGAAGGGAGCTGAGAGATGAGGGAAGAAATACTGGGGGACAGCTCTGTAAGGGAAGAGAAGATGGAAGAAGAGGAAAGGGAACGGTAGAAGATGGAGGAGAAGACACAACTGTTTCACTCGGAAATGCTTGTTCCTTTTAGAAAGAGATAAGGTTAGGGTTAGGAGGAATACACAGCCGTAGAATGTCGAGATGATGTGCGCGTACTGTAGAGAAAGATCAAAGCCGATCATGGAGAACCCCTTTTTATGCAGGAAGGACTACTGCAAATAAGAACACAAGACCACAAGATTTGATTAAACAATAAATGAGGAAGCGCCTTGGGCCAGAAATGTAAAACTTCCTTTCGAAGGTGGTCAGTTTCCCTGCTAACGTGAATTAACACAAAAGACTGTAAAATATCAATTAAATTGCTTGGTTTGGCGGTAGGGAAAAGGCATTTTCACGGTTTTTGATCAAAGGAACCGATGCCGGTTACCTATAACCGATGCCGGTTACTGATAACCGATACCGGTGGGTTCTAGGATCTTCTGGGCTGGTTGTGGTGTTTGTAATGGCTGGTTTTTGGATAGTATTAGGAAATGGGATGGTTAGAAGCAAAAGAATGACAGTTAGAGGTAATGGTACGTTGGATAATGGATTCAGAAACGGATTTTGGGAGGAAGTGTAATTCCAAAAGCATAAGAAATGTTATAATGGAGGACATGCAAGATGTAACTTACTGGTTTTTACGAAGGTGCAAGTTGATCTCCTTTGCTGTAAACACGTCTAGTATTTTCACTCGTCTCTGCTTGGTCAAGTGAAGATCTGGACTCTGTTCCTCGCTCGCAATGCTCTCTGTTGATCCAGAAATCCTTCGACTGATCTCCAAAATGAAATTCCGATCCGTTGTTTTGGTTTGGGGAGCCCATTTACAGGGAACCGATGGCGGTTGCGTAACCGACGGCGGTCGAGTAGGAACCGGCATCGGTAAGGAAAAAGTAGGCTATTTTTAGTAAAATAGCCCACCTTCCCTGCTTTTCTCCCGAGAGATCAGTTGCGGGCTTGGTCAAGTGGCTAGAAGGTCGGCTTTGGGTGCGAGTAAGGAGGCATTAGTTATGGATGTGAGTCTAGACCAAGTCATGGGTCCTAATTAGGTTAGTTTAGGGTTAGGGCTAGGTCATGATGAGGTGGCAAAGTGAGGTGGCGGGTAAGGTGATGTGGATTTATCAATTACAAGGTAATTAATAAATAATTGTGTAAAGTTTAGATAATGAGGTTAGGTTGCGAAATGGGATGCGGGTCACAGGGGGTCGTGAGACACGAATTTGGTGTCTACATTAGCCCCTTATTGTCGTGTAGCTTGTTCTGTAAAGCTGCGCGGACAATAATATGAAGTGGTTTCTCATGTTAAGGATATAGGTAATCCCCCTCAAATCTATCACAGATTGAGTGAACGGGAAATCAGGGATAGGGTTGATAAAGGGTATATGTGGTAGAGAGGATGGTAAGGTGGTGGGGTAGGTCGAGAAGCAGACGCATGTTGAAATGCAACAGTACGACTAGGGTATATGATTTGACGAGCAAACCAGCGATGTATAGGCAAAGGTCGATAGTTTATCCAAACAAGGGTGATATAATCCTGGTATCCAAGGCATAGGAAGTAGCTCCAGGGTATATAACAGGTAAGGTACAGGAACGTTTAGGCATGTTCGGCGGTACCAAATGGTTGGTTTGGTTGAGATAAACGTCACGGTCTAGGTCTAGGCAAAGTTGGTCGACAGATCAAGTCAAGGACCCTAATCGTGCTAAAACACGAACAGGTGAGCTCGATTGAACACAAGGTACATGATGGATGGATAAAATAAAACGTTGATTGTGGGTATGGTATGGAAGTGATACGGCCTTGGGTCGGGCCAAGTTGTTGGGTTGTGGCCTTGGGTCAGACCATAACGGTAGAGTGAGGCCTTGGGTCGGGCCAAATTGGTAGGGCGAGGCCTTGGGTCGGGCCAAATAGGTAGGGCGAGGCCTTGGGTCGGGCCAATTGGTAGGTTGAGGCCTTGGGTCGGGCCAATAGGTAGGGCGAGGCCTTGGGTCGGGCCAATTGGTAGGTTGAGGCCGTGGGTCGGGCCAAATGGTTAGGGTGAGGCCTTAGGTCGGGCCAATAGGTAGGTTGAGGCCTTGGGTCGGGCCAAATGGTTAGGGTGAGGCCTTGGGTCGGGCCAATTGGTAGGTTGAGGCCTTGGGTCGGGCCAATTGGTAGGTTGAGGCCTTGGGTCGGGCCAATTGGTAGGTTGAGGCCTTGGGTCGGGCCAAATAGGTAGGGCGAGGCCTTGGGTCGGGCCAATTGGTAGGTTGAGGCCTTGGGTCGGGCCAATTGGTAGGTTGAGGCCTTGGGTCGGGCCAAATAGGTAGGGCGAGGCCTTGGGTCGGGCCAATTGGTAGGTTGAGGCCTTAGGTCGGGCCGGAGCAGTGAACAAATGTTGTGCAGCAAAGGTGGACAGAGGCGATATTGGTGAAAAAGAGGCAAGGAGTAAAGAACGGCAAAGAATGGGGTGAAAGTTGGGTATCAAACCGATGTCGATTCCGCATGACCGATATCGGTTAAGGGACCGATACCGGTTTCTTAGGGCAAAAAAGAAACCGACATCGGTTAAGGTCGAAAAACCTATAAAAAGAAAAATACGGCCTGTCATTGTCACTTTTGTTATTTGCAATCCAAATTGACTTGTCTGACGTGGAGAGTTTATTTGGAGGGGTATTGAGTGAGGTGGAGCTATTTGATTGGCGGAGAGAGTTGATAGTGGGCCCGAATAGTTGAGGAGCGCAAGAGTGATTGGCGGGGACCCAGCGATCGGGATTGCCATGGCACAGCAGGAGGAGCTGGAGGCTGGACCAGGAACCCGCCACCACCCATCCCACCACGATGACGTGTCGTCGTACCGGTAGGTTCTAAACTCTTTATTTTATGCATTTGGTTGTATTAAGTGAGATTGGGGGTTTGGGTAGGAATTTAGTTGTTTTAGGAAATGAGGAGTAAAATAGACGTAATTTGAAAAAGAGAGAGGGTAGATAGGTAAGATAGGGTAAGGCGGCTAGGTGTGTAAAATTTGGGGGTGTTTGGGTGGGTAGATGGGTAAAAATAGGTGAAAAATGGTTTTGGGGGCCGCGCGGGGGTTCGGCTCGGGCAGGAGACAGTGACCGATGTCGGTCACTAGGCGACCGGCATCGGTCGAAAAAAGATGGTAAGGTTGTGTTTGGGCGAAACCGGTGTCGGTCTCGCATCGGCCGGTATCGGTGGGGTTGGGATGGGTGGGGGATTGTTGTGGGTTGGGTGGTTGAGTGGGTGGGTTGGGTTGGGTTGGTTTAGGGTGTGGGTTGGGTTGGGTTGGTTTAGGGTGTGGGTTGGGGGTTTAGGGCTAGGTTTTTGTGGGTTGGGTGGTTGAGTGGGTGGGTTGGGTTGAGTTGGGTGGGGGATTGTTGTGAGTTGGGTGGTTGAGTGGGTGGGTTGGGTTGGGTTGGTTTAGGGTGTGGGTTGGGTTGGGTTGGTTTAGGGTGTGGGTTGGTTTAGGGTGTGGGTTGGGTTGGGTTGGTTTAGGGTGTGGGTTGGGGTTTAGGGGCCAGGTTTTTGTGGGTTGGGTGGTTGAGTGGGTGGGTTGGGTTGAGTTCGGTGGGGATTGTTGTGAGTTGGGTGGTTGAGTGGGTGGGTTGGGTTGGGTTGGTTTAGGGTGGGGTTGGGTTGGGTTGGTTTAGGGTGTGGGTTGGGGGTTTAGGGACTAGGTTTTTGTGGGTTGGGTGGTTGAATGGGTTGGGTTGAGTTGGTTGGGGTGGGTTGAGTTAGTTGTGTAGGGTTTAGGGTTTAGGGTCTAGGTTTTTGTGGGTGGGGGGGTTGAGTGGGTTGTGTAGGGTTTTGTGGGTTGGGTGGTTGAGTGGGTTGTGTAGGGTTTTGGGTTTAGGGTCTAGGTTTTTGTGGGTTGCGTGGTTGAGTGGGTGGGTTGGGTTGAGTTGGTTGGGGTGGAGAAGGGTGAGGTGTGGGGTTAGATTTTGGGTGTTACAAAAGGGGGTTTAGATGGTAAAGTAGATGTTATAATAAAGAGTGGGTCTAAGAATGTGGGTTGGTTTTGCAGGCACGTCAGCAGTTGACGATGCGTGATAGGATGCCTCCACTATTGAGTCGGATGAGGCCACACATATCTGCGGCGCATTGGGCCATCATGCGCGAGGTGGGACTCGGTGGGGTCCAGAGGTACAGAGCGATAGAGAGAGATCACAGTCTGATGGTCGCCCTCATCGAGAGATGGGATCCGGCGGCCAATGTGTTCCATCTACCGACCGGGGAGATGACCGTCACATTAGAGGATGTGTATCGCATCCTGCGGCTACCGATCGAGGGAGAGGCCATTTTCTAGGTAGATTCAGAGGCGCCATGGATAGCATCTGCGCAGTTTTTGGGGATGCGGCCCGCGCGCGCTTCTTACGTATCATGCATGCGCAGAGCATTGGATATGGTGATATGTACCGCGCACACAGACATGAGACACGGCTTGCCGTGTTGATGATGATAGGGATCACCTGCTTCGCCCTCCCGGATTCAGAGGGAGGCCGCTTCCCACGGGCATTGATGGGGGTGCTGCTGGAGATGGTAGAGGAGCACACCTGTTTTGCATGGGCACCAGTGTATCTGGTGCAATTATACAGGGAGTTATGGGGCTATCGCCGGAGGAGGCGATTTGGTATTTGTTCTACATTTTTGTTGCACTGTTGGGCATACGAGCACATCGTATGCATCGAGCCGCGATAGGAGCTACCCAGCAACCACGGCCACAGTCGTATACCGATATGGCTTTCGAGAGGTGGTTGGGGGTCGTGGGCGACCACGGCGCATTGTTGCGGTCGGGATGTGGTCTATTATAGACACTTCTTTGAGGGCCTTACAGGTAGACATTGTATGGAGACCCTACAGAGGTCACCACCGGCTGGCGAGAGGAGCCCGCAGATGCAGTGCGCCCGATCCAAAGATACATTACGGATAGCAGGACGGAGGCCGGGAGAGTACGAGCGGATACCCCTAGAGAGGGTACGCAGGCAGATGGGGCTGCGACAGGACGAGCCACCTCCCTTCCCTCAGTACAGGAGGGATGATGTAGAGGCCCCACTGCCAGCGCCACAGCCTTGGGATCCAGACTGGGTAGCGGAGAGACCAGCAGGTGAGGGTGTGGATGATGCCGGGTGCACGGGAGCATACAGGGTATGGTGGGCTGGGCAGAGAGCAGCGAGGATAGTACCGCCTGCGCAGCTAGACTTGGCTGCAGTTACGGCAGAGAGAGATCAGCTCCGAGGCAAAAAGTATTACAGGACAAATTGGCTACTACACAGCACGAGATAGTGGGTCTTACAGGGGCAGCTAGCCCGAGCTTAGTAGCGAGCACGCAAAGACACCACCACCGGCGACAAACCACAGGCCAGGAGTGCGGTACAGTGACGGAAGAAGTGCAGCAGGCGGCTGACAAAAAGTACGTAGTGCGAGTACGAGCAAAGACCACCACCAAGACCACAAGCCACGGAGTGCAGTGTACGAGCTCAGGGGGTATTGGTGTTAGGTGCCAGGGGACCAGCCCCAGTTCCTTCAGTGGCGTGAGATCGCTATATGGAGGTGAGAGCAGAGGCCCGATATTATCAGGATATTCTTGATAGTACCGGAGTCGAGTATCAGGCATATGCAGCTCATAGAGCAGAGACCTCGCACAGCCAGAGATCTCAGGGAGGAGCAGCCACAGTGGCGTGTCTGTGATGTGCAGGAGGTGAGAGGCACCATAGGGACCAAGGCGGGAGAGGTGCCGAGGCGGTGGGGAGAGCTGATAGATCCCGACATGGTTTTGTATAGGGACATGGGCACCGGTCTGCGAACCGGTTGTATTGATAGAGGCCTGCGTGCCTACACTTATTCATTGTTTTGATTCATTTATTTATTATATACCGGCCTGCGAGCCGAGTACGGGTTGTATATTTGATACCGCTGCATGCGAGCAGTATATTTTGATATGAGAGACCGTCTGCGAGCCGAGTCGAGATTTTTGGTAGGTATTGCGGCCTGCGTGCCGGCTTTGGTATTGTATGAGATCACAGAGGCCCCGATGTAGGGCACATTGTATTTTTGAAAATTTGTATATATATAGAGACGATGTTTTGATCCACATGCGGTGTTCAAAATGTGTTGAAATATGTGGTTAAGAATTATGGTAATAGATAGAATGTGTGATGAGTTTAATTGACATGTTGATAGATGGATGATGCTGATGTTTTTGTTTGTTTATGCGTATATATGAATGTCAGGTTATGTGATGAATTGGTGGTTTTGTGACATTGTGATATATGTAACTGATGAGTTGGATCCAAATGATGTATAGATTGATAGTTTCTTGATATCCGTAGTTGATGGTTTGTGTATTTGTGTAAAATAAATGATGTTTAATGAAAATGTAATGTTATATGTGGTGGATGAACAAAATGTGGTAAATTGTGTTGTTTATGCAGGAAAAGAGGCGGGCGCGACAAAAATTTAGGTGAGAAATGAAGAAAAGAACGGCTGTTGAGAAAAGGTAGGTGTATACTGATATCGGTTATTTAACCGATGTCGGTGAATATATGACCGATATCGCCACAGGACCGATACCGGTTATTTAGGTATGAGCTTTTCTAAAAATAGAAAAGCTAGGGTGGCAACTTGAGTTTTAATTTTAGAGCCATGCAAGAGGTTAAATACGCGAACGCGACGCTTTTTTACGACTGAGACAGGTATTTGCATGAGAGATTTGGGTGAGAAGGAGAAAAGAGACAAGGAAAGTAAATGTGATCCGAGGTTCAGAAGGCAGAAAGACAAAGTTGAAAAGGGTGGTGATCATGGCAGAACGAGGAGAAGCATCCAGCAGGCAAGGACATGAGGGAAGACAAGGGCCACCTCAAGCTGCTGCAACCCAAGAGGTATTGTTTTGTTTGTGATTTGACTACTGCATGTTTCGTGAATAAGATGGGGGAGAGTAGGTGGGTAGATATGAGAAAGAAAACATGATAACAAGGGTTGCAGGTGAGGTAAGTGTTACAGGGTAGGCAATCAGGGGTTCCAGGTATGTTTGTATGTATAAATGAATAAACGAGCAAATTATTGTCGTAGGTGGTTGTTTTTAGGGAAGGTGTATAAAATTGACAGTGACCGGTAGCGGTTAGGGAGAACCGGTATCGGTTATTCAACCGATATCGGTTATGTATAACCGGTACCGGTTACTGGAGAAATTTCCAGAATGTTTGAAAAAGACCCTAATGGATTGAATGGTTGTTTGTTGTTTTGGTGTATGCAGGCAGAGGCAGGGTTGAGGATGAATGATAGTGTGCCAGCGCTGTTGTCGCGAATCCGAGCGGATGTAACACCAGCGGAATGGACATTGATAAATCGTTTGGGGTTAAGTGGAATCCGTTATTATTCACGAATCGCACGTAACCATGGTATGTTACAGGCGTTGATTGAAAGATGGAATCCCGAGACAAATACCTTCTATCTGCCAACAGGTGAAATGACAGTAACATTGGAAGATGTGTTTCAGATTTTGAGACTCCCTATTATAGGAGAACCAGTATATCAGGCACTACCTAGCGCGGCACGGGGAGCGATAACAAGGATTTTGGTCCATACGCACGAGATTTGACACAAATGAGGTTTATCATTTACATATGGGGTAATGTATGCAGCACACCCTGAGGAGACAAGGTTAGCAGTGATTTTAATGATAGCGGTAGGGTATTATGCGTTACCGAGGGCAGAAGGGGGAAGATTTCCAAAGGCATTGATGGGTGTTATTTGGGAGATGATAGAAAGGAATGTGACTTTTGCATGGGCACCTGCATATTTGGCGGAGCTATACAGGGGTTTATGGGCTTGTAGGTGAAGTCACAGGACAACGTTGGATTGCTCATACTTATTACACTGTTGGGCCTATGAGCACATTGTTTGTGTGCGACCAATAGGCCGATCCATCCAGGCAGGAGAGACCGGAGTACAGAGGTTGGGATTCCGACGATGGGTCCAGACAGAACAAGAGGCAAGATCTCAGGCCGTGCCGGGTGACATTGAGTATTACAGGCAGGTATGGGAGAGGTTGACGGTTGCGGATATCTGTTGGAGGCCCTACGGGAACTATATGGTAACCGAGAACATAGCTGAGGAGTTGAGAGGTGTAGAGCGATTGAGGTGGATCGCGGGGCACAGGCCAGGTGAATATGAGAGGATTCCTATAGATCGCGTGCGGCGACAATTTGGATTTGTGCAGGACATACCACAGGCTTATAGACCATATATGAGGATCGATGCCGAGGCAGCATTCTCACCACCCCGGCCAACACCTCCAGAAGGGCCCGAGGAGATAGCAGCCGATCGCAGGGTAATGGATGCAGAACGCAGCAGAGGCCTATAGATTATGGTGGGTAAAGCGAGAACTACGAGGTGTACGTGAGCGCCCGACATAGCCGTGATTAGAGCAGAGAGGGATCGAAATGCCGCAGCGTTTAGTTCAAGAGCTCCAAATGTAGGTGAATGAGACAAGAGGATTGTTAGCGGTTGCGAGTCACGGGCGGGAGACTAGAGGCTGGAGTTCTCCATGCGAGAGGGCGTATTCATATGTTACAGGAGAGATTGGCAGATCAGTGGGCGGTACCAATAGCCGTGGTACCTTTGAGGACAGAGAGGCCCGGCGAGAGGGGTCGACGATCACGATCATCACCTAGTTCGGGATGAGTTGTGATGGTCTAAATAAATGTTAGCAAGGTATGAGGATAAATAAGAGTACCGACCTGCGTGTCGATGATATAGAAGATGTATTTGTTTAACATCTAAATAAAACGAGATATGTATGTTGATTTGCGTTATAATAATAAGAATGTTGTCGTTTTGACTTTCGGTGTTTTAAAAAAGGATCAAAGAGGAATGTGATTAAATAGAAATACACCAAAATATTTATATTTACCACACATGATAGGTTATGGTAGGGGATGGTCGAGCTAACCTTGGGAGACCCCATGTCTCCGAAGTGCTGCCTACATAGCCCATTGCACAAAGCAAGGAAGGGCCTCAGACCGATGTAGTTCTCCCTTAGGATCAGGGAGGGGTGAATTTAGGCAATTTGGTATGGTTTAGGCAATTTGTCGTTTGGTAAAAATTTGATGTTGGTAGGGTAATGTTGTTGGTGCTGGTAGGATAATGTTGTTGGTGTAGGTATAGGTAAAGCAAAGGTTAGCATACCCAAGTAGTAGGGAATAGTGTCCTGATTAAGATCAACACACAATTCTAGACGCGAGGCAAAGTGGAAAGAGTGCTCCGTAGGTGAGAAGAGCTAAACAAACCACACAACGTAGAACGAGCCTGAAGCCCTAAATGCCGTGCATAGACGAGAAGTCCATAGTTGAAAAGAGTTGTATGATCACAATATATCAGGTGTACGTTACGTCCCTTGAATTGAAACAAATGGTGAGATGAGGTGGATGATATAGCTGAGGTACAAAGAACTTGTTACAACGAAAGAGAACCTACCCTAAATAGACAAGTCCATGACCCAAAAAGTTCTTTTGAATGAGGCTTTTATTTTATTGAATGTAGACTGATCGATGCGGGAAGTCTACAAGGGATATTGATTGTTTTATTCTTGAGGTCTTCACGAAGCTGATCAATGCGAGAAGCTTCTGATAAAGGCTGACTGTGTATAGCTGTCTCCTTCCTTCGGAGCAAATCTATTTATAGTAGCGAGATGATTTTAGTGCATAGCTGTCCTTCGGTGGGAGCACCATTTATAATAGCAGCCAATAGTTTGGCATATAAATGTCCTTCGAGGAGCAACTATATTTAATTTTAGATGACTAGATGTTCTTTTATGCGTGAAGCATCTAGTTTAGTAGGAAGTTTGACTCAAGAAAATCCCATAAGAATACGGCTTATTTTAATACTTTGAAGTCATGGACTAGACTAAAAAGGAAGGCATTATCAAGGGAGGTGCGAAGTGATTTCGATTTTATTTAGAGATATAGAAAACAAAGTGTATGTAGCGGTAAATGAGCTCAAGGGACGAGCAAGTAGGTAGATAAGAAGTGATATAACACTAGATTCAACAAAGAGAATGGGCGAAGATGTAAGGCATTAGGGGTTCAGCTCGGGTTTACCATTAAGCTTCTAAGCTAAATGATAAGTGCCTGATCCATAGGTGTGAGTGATTATATAAGGCCCAATCCAATTGGGAGCAAATTTTCCACGTTTGCTCTTTTCTAGTTTGGTGACATGTTGATTCTCTTTGAGGACAAGATCACCAACCTTAAAGGTACGCCATGAAGTCGCTTTATCATAAGCACGCTTGATGCGTTTTTGATAGATTTGAAGGTGATCGAGAGCCGTAAGACGTCATTCGTCAAGAAGCTCCATTGGGCTAACCGCTCTTGGCGGAAATCATCGTTGGTGAGAATATCCTGAAGAGATATTCTAAGGGAGGGTATTTGTATTTCGAGAGGCAAAACAGCCTCGGTACCATATACCAAAGAAAAAGGTGTGGCATTAGTAGAGGTACGAATGCTAGTACGATAAGCCCAAAGGGCAAAGGGGATGTGATCGTGCCAATTTCTTCCAGATTCATTGACAACTTTCATGAGGATTTTGGTTAGAGTTTTATTAGAAGATTCAGCCTGACCATTGGCCTGTGGATAGTAAGGCGATGAGAAACTAAGTTTGATACAAAAGTTGTCACAAAGGTTTTGTAACAACTTGTTTTTGAAAGATTTACCATTATCTGTTATTAGGCGATGAGGAATACCAAAACGACAGATAATGTGATGGTTAACGAATTCGACAATTTTTTCTTTTTTGATTGAAATGAGTGGGATGGCCTCCACCCATTTTGTGTAATATTCGGTCGTCAGTGATTATCCAACGGTGACGTTGTGAAGAGGTCGGGTGAATCTCACCAATAAGGTCTAAACCCCATCAGAGAAAGGCCAAAGATCACGAGCGACTTGTGGCGGGTGGCTAGGACTATGTTGAAGATTGGCATGTTGTTGACACATGACACAGCCGCTAACATATTCGTAGCGAGGGCCGTTATTAGTAGGCCAATAATAACCTAGGCGAAGGATTCGCTTTAGCCACGGCAAGGCCACTAAAATGTCCACCACAAATCCCATCGTGTTACTTGTTGGATGGTATAGGTGACCTGCGCCTTGTTCGATAGCGAAGGAGGATGCCATCAAAGCCACGTTTATAGAGAGGAGTCCTCCTGGATGACAACATAACGTGGAAACACTTTTAAGAAAAGCACGTTTTCCGTTACT